>BLKM01000426.1:1730259-1756574 GCA_013340265.1 Coptotermes formosanus | reverse complement strand
GCACTACACAGTTAACAGCACATTGTCACTCAACTATAAAGTGCAACCTTAGTGTAACGATAACAATAAAAAATTCTCCCTGAAGATTACCCGGCAGGGTCGAAACATGTAGGAGTGTGTTAGATTGATGATAAAACTCTCTTTGTGCATCTGTTGGTGATTAGTGTTTTTGTATAATATAGTGCACGGACATGGAACACACTAAATTCTTTGTTTCTTAGTTTTAAGGACGTTTCGAAGAAACCTGCTGCCTCAGTCTTCAGGGCAGTAGAGGAAGCATATTCCTGTCAAGCAGGTTACATGGCGTCACACCCCAGAAGACAGTAGGCCTACTTTTCATATGCATTACAGTGAGACCCTCGTTGCACATGTGACAATATTAAGATGGATACCGGGGAATTAGGCTGCAAGGATGTGAGAAAGATAGAAATGGCTCAGGATCGTGCCTAGTGGTGGCCCGCGATATTAGCGGTGTTGATTTTTTTGGGCTCTAACAGCAACCAAGGACAACGGGCACGTACCGGCCAATTTTTGCCACATAACATCCGCCCCTGATGAAGGGGTCTGCATTGGCACCTTGAAGTTCACCCATGAAGTTATGTTTCAGTTTCTGCAAGCTGGAACCGGGTTCCACAGTGTAAAAAAGCTTGCAAAACGCTGAAATAACGCCTGTACTACAATATAGAGGTAAAGTTAAAGTTGTTCTTATGCAAGCCTTGAAGGCATATGGAGGGAATGGAGGTAATTCACCCACTCTTAACCCTGGCACTAGATGGAGATCAGTGGTCAACTTCAGTCCTAGGCCGCTTCAACCCCCCGCCCCCCCCCCTGGTGGCCGTGGTACTCACTGAACAGAATGCTGTGTGGGCCCCAGAACCGGTGTGGACGTTTCAGAGATGGAAATAATCTCCCGCCGCTGCCGGCATTCGAACTACAACTCTTGAGTTTCCCAGCCAATAGCCTAGTCGCTATACGGACCACGCTATTCCGTTTCCAGAAGCGACTTGCAACAGACAGAAATACTCTGAGAATGAAGTAGGAATGACAGCTGTGTAACTAATTCGACCTTCCTGGCCCACATTCTGCGCAGTCACAAAGCGCACGGTGCACAAGGTGTAAGCATGATTGATGGAGGAAAGGAATACCTGAACTTGAAACAGGCACGGAGTTCAGAAAGCAATAACCCATTCAAGCTTCCCCTCACGACAAAACAGAAATCAATCTTCATGACGCCTTAGCAGCTACGTCTCTTCAGTCGCAGCAGATATAATTAATGTATCCCTCGAGCTATCTGTTTCTCCTTTTCCCAGCACAATCTTCACGTCCTCGCAGAAGAGCTAAATATTTGTTTAAAAAATGCAACACGAAACAGAAAACTAATTTTGTTTTCTCCGCTCCAGTCTACTAGATTCCGACATGCCAAAATTAATTACTGTATCCTCCAGCAGATGGCATTCTTGTAATTAGTGCAGTTCCCCTTAGCGGCTCCTCTCATTTGTGTTATCTTATGGCCCCCGCCAGTAACACCTCAGCAGTAATATTGAGGCTCGTTCAGAAAGTGACCATTCGCGCGTCATGTCCGTTTGTCCGCACTCAACAGGGCGACACTCACGGTGGTGCGGGTGATACTGATTTCGTACAATTTCGTATTTTGAACTTTTACTAAAAGTTCGTGACACTTTCCGATTTTGGTTAAAATCGGGCAAAAATACCAGACACTTCACATAAAGACGTACATACACTAATTTTGCCGTTACTGGTCCATAAATAAGAGAGATTGTGTCTTCCAAGAGGATCCAGCTGAGACCGAAGAAACAGCTGACGTAACAATCGAGTAAGTTCGATTGCAAGCGTGTATCTCCCCGTTGACGATACCGCGATGTTTACAAATAGTAGCATTCTCTGTGTTTCTTTCTTATATCATTCAAGAATAAGAAAGCTGGGGAAATAACAGAGAGAAAAGGCACTGACTGCACTTTTGTTGCTCCCTTCTTATCTAGGCCAGTATAGCTGCTATTCTAACAGTTTCCGCCGTTCTGACTGGTCTCTCCATCCTCATGACGAAAAAACACTTTGACGTAAGTGACAAAAGTCTCCTTCGGAATTCTAACCTCCTCAGTATTCATCCGCCAAACAACGCGGTGGACCACCACCACCGCCACCACCACCGCCACCGCCACCGCCGCCGCCGCCACCACCACCACCGCCGCCGCCGCCGCCACCACCACCGCCGCCGCCGCCGCCGCTGCTTCGTATTCACAAGATTCACGCTTCAAACCACACGAGCCGCTTTCCTGACAGGGTTTCCGCGGTTTTGTCCAGTTTCTCCAGCCAACCGCCGAGACAGTACCTCAAATGAAGCAGTGGCCGCCCTCCTTCCACATCCTTTCCAGCTCCTTACTCAGAAACAATCCTACCTGAGCTACTGGTGCTGTCAGTGAATTGACCACCAGCCAACTGGTTCAACACAGCACGCACCACAGACCGCGTGGCCACAGCAACCAAAGACTCATCTCTCTCTAATTAGTATCGGCTAACTCCGCAGTGCTTAAAATACAATACGTTCCTGGTCTAAGAGTGTACGTAATGACCCGCTCTTGATCAATGAATATGAGCGTGTCAACTTAATTCTAGCCCGATTTACGCAGGACCAATATTTAAATCACATCCAAAGTGATCACACTATAATCGGACATTCGAACTAGGCTTGAATGTGCTGCAGAAAATGGTGCTGGAAAAGGTACCATATCCTGAATATTTTAAAAATGTCACTGAAATGTAGCTGGCACACTGCTTCCAACTGCATTTTTGAAATGCTGAAAATTCCCCTGCGATGAGAGAAGATGATGTGCGAAGTGCTGTGGAACGGCAGACTATGTGAGAACATTTATGAGTATTCGAAAACACTCACTCTAGAATATCATAAATAATTCCAACGGATCTAAAGGATGAAAGACGAAAAATCAATTTAACGCTAAAACTAAATATGGCATTCGGATGTGCCGAGCTGGATGCGTTGTTTACTGGTTATAATCATGCTCGAGAACTGACACTGAACTTTCCATATTCGACGCATACGCTTACAGCGGAATTGCAGTATGGCCAACTGACTAACCAACGAATTCCTACGGAACGGACACTTTAATGAGAAGCTTACAGTGATTCAGCTGGTCAAGGAAACCCCTTCGGTGGGTTAAACAAACCTAATGAATCAATACCATATTCACAAAAGCAAGCCACAACCTAGTCTTTAAGCTCCATCTTAATGCCATGCCTCCATCTATCCCTAGGTCTCTCAAGCACTTATTTCCTTTCAGATTTTTGACTACAATTTTGTGTATCAGTAAAATTCCGTTTCGCAAATCCCATGCGTGCTACATACCCTGCCAACCTAACTAGGATTACCTTTGATTAGAATACGCCACTATTCTATGAGCAGTTCCTCACTATATGATCTCTTCCATCTTCAAGTCACTTTCACCCCCGTATATAAGAATACTCTCCTCAGCACCGTGTAACAAGCGGATCTTCCATCAATAGGCTATTTCCACTTTGGGTCGCAGCAGTTCTCGTAGGATAGTGAGATGCGAGGATGAACATAAACTGTTAGTACCACGAACATAAAACGAGGCGGTACTGTGCCTACGCGCAGGAGAGACTGAAAACGCATGGGAAACCTCATCATCAGCACAGCCACTAACCCCGACACCTCACAAAATTAAAGGTCAGAACCTCATCTGGGGGTAGATTTTGGGATGAGGACCTTTACAGCCGAGAGGCTTCCACTTACCCTGAGGACAAAGATTTCGCCTGTCGTCCGGTTGATGTCAAACTTGCTGTTGGACGGATTATCAGCGTCGATACCCTGACCTGTGAGGAAGTACACGATGTTTTGTGGTCGGTCCTTGTCGCCATCTGTTGCTGTCACCTGCAATCAGAGTCACAATCAATAACAGCGCAAACCTAGCACTAGTGAGGAAAAGCGGGATTAAAACAAATACATACGCAGGAAGGTCAAGTCTTTTATCAAAACAGTTCATTTATCACATCCAGACAGCAGCAAGTGAAACTGGAATTCTACACAGTGTTGACGTGCTACGCAGCTTTAATAACTGTTAGAGCGTCAAACACTGGCTCAGTTAGCTCTCTTGTACAAAATAAAAACTTTGATTACATGTTTATTTACGCACTTAAAAATGAAACGTTGTGGTGTTGTGGTTAAAATTCGTCTCAAAATCCGCGAACTCTTAGCTCCAATTCCGGCTGGGTACCTGCCACTGTAACACTGCTCATAATGGTTCACAGCACCTCCGCTACAGTGTTTCAGTGATTCGCCCTGCCTTTTAAATCCACCCTGCTCTGACGTACCCGGAGCAATTACAAAATCTGCTTCATCAATATGTCAAAGTATGCTAAAGCGCCGCACGGAATGTACAATGTGTGCAACATTCTACTGCGCCTTACGCCTCAATTACCGAGCGCGCAATATGCAAATAAGTCGCTCTGAAGAATTGAGCCAACTGCTAAGCCTCCCCGTTCACCCAGTCTGATTATATTTGATTTACTTTTGGGGTTACGTAAAGGGCGACTGCACCCTAACAAACGTCATCGTATCACACAAAATGAAAAAAAAAAACGTCGAAGGGTACGTGCGCCCAAGTTACGGTACAGCGCACACAGCAACAACTGAATTGCAGGTTGCATACTGGGCTTTGGAGAACTACATTATGGGCTCACACCAACGTAATGCATAAAATAAAAATTATACTTTGACATTTGAGAGATTATTTATTTCTTACTCTAAGCCCACACTAACACATCCAACACATTCGCATTTGAAATATCAGCACGTAGATAGCCGAATAAGGAATAAAAATAATAAAAATAAAGATACTGTGTGGTGAATTGGAATAATACAGAAGAAGGCAGTCGTGGTTTACTTTAGCTGTAACATCTAAAACATTCTCCTGCAGGTAAGTATAAAAATCATAGTGAAATATCCGTCAGGATGTCGGGTTTCCATGCCGAGACTCCGCGGGCTGAGGAAGGTGGGCCGAGATGCCGCGCGGGGGGGGGGGGGGGGGTCATTGATTGTATACTTTGATTTAGGAAACCAGAAAATACACAGCCAAATTAAGATACTGGTATGCACGTCTAGGCTTACAATGCTGAGCTTTGGGATTCCCATTTTATGGCGTTTTAAAGGATTACAAGTTGCGAGCAATAACAGCTGACGAGCCCCCCCCCCCTTTTTTTTCGTTCCAAGAGCTACACTGGTAGCTACTGCCTTCAGGATGATATGCATGTTACAGGCTACGCGTGACATTTCCGAAGTTAATCCACTGACAGCCATTGCCAGTACACACATATCCGACCACACTTATCGCACTGGATGGGGCAACTGTTGTCCTGTCTGTCACCGTCCACACATGACGGTACTGCATTGAATTAATTCACGAGTTGGGGGAAAAATGGATTGATTTTTACATTATTACATTCACAACTCATACGTGCAAGTTCTGTTACACGAAAACAAATTATCTGCTTTACGCCCATTCGAAACTGGGTATAGTTCTGTAGACTGGATTAACTCTGCTATGGTTAGGATCTAGCAGTGGTGGCTTGTGACAACGATAACAAACCTTTGTATTCTATGTAAGGCAGAAAATTTGTGGGACAGACGAGGGACTATCGGCTTCTCAAGAAGTTCCCTGATTCACGGATCAAATTATGTTTGCAAGTCATAGTAGTGTTGCGCAGCGAATAATAATCATGCGCCATCTACTGTGGCTATTGCTTGCGTGTCAGTTAATACTGCACTTGAAGGCGTAATAAATTCCAACGTCTAGGCAAATGTCTTATCTTTTTGCTCCCAAAAGACTGAAATTAAATTAGATAATAAAGAAATGTTTTATCCAGCGGAGTGAGAAATTGAAGGAGGTACCCCAAATTACGTAGGGACAAAGTATCAATTTCAAACGTGACTCGGAAGGCAAGCACGTCCTATATTACAAGGCGTACAGACGCTGGAAAGACAGGTGGAAAACTGGCCGTTCAGGCTAATCTTGACACAATTTGGAAGAAGAAAATCTCTTTGTGAAGAAAGTCTAAAGCCTTCAGCTCACAAACATATCCGACCGCAATGTTTACTTTCCACCTGTTGCAATCTACGTAATGAGCAAGGTGATTTAAACTGTAACTATTCTGGCTTTGTGTGGTAGACTTCCACTTCGAATCTCACCCTGACTACGGGTTATTTCGAGTCGCTTCGTGACTTTCCTCAGCCCTTCCCGGCAAATGCCGGTGAAGTGCCTCAAATAGGCCAAGACCGCTTCCTTACACAGCCTTTGCAATCATCATAATTAAATAATCCTACCATTCAACAGAATCAGCTTCAATCGCCTCAATCCACTAAAGAGGATAGGAACGTGTGGAGTTATACCACCATTCCCCGTACGCCTTCAAGGCGTGGTGCACAATTAAGCATAGGGGAGTCTATACTTTTACCTTTTATCAGCATTCCCATGGTGCTGTCGCTTTTAACTAGAGCTGTTTCTCTCATTCCCAAAATCGAACCCCTCTATTACCCAACACACCAGCCGCGTCACTCATCGTGGCGACTCTAATTCAATTATGAACATCGAACAACGGGCCTCAGGCTGCAAAACTGGGTTCACACGACCACTACATAGCGGTATACCCGTTCCTGATTCTGCCGATCAGGCAATGTACGGGGTGCAACCGTACCGGAAATTCTTGAAATTCCAGTGCACATCGCTGCAGATCTAGTAGACCTAACAATCAAAGTTGACGGGAGAAATTGGATTGTTCGACTGTGCGAGGAGGAAACAGCTATGATGTGTCGACACAAACAGTGTCAGACAATTTAAACCTTGTTCCATGCGCCTCTCTGCACGCATGGCTTTACAACCGCGAATCCAATTACCACAGTGTCAGAGCTTGCCAATGGAAAGGAGTGCGATGAAGTTCAATGAATATGAGAAAGCGCATGTGCGCGGCTTGGGGTTGGGGATCATCCTTAATCAAGACTTGTTTACTTTGTACTAAACTAAACTTGATTGCGGAGTTGGTGGCATTAAGCTTAACGAAATACATGCAACTTTTCGTTTAACTAACTATAGACAACCCTAACCAGCGTTCCTCATTACCTGACACTAGCCAAAAGGTCACGCTCCGAACACCGCTTCATAACTAAAGTGCACTGATATAAGGGGATGCTACACAAAACGGTGCAATATTGGACGCTTCTTACAAACCTTTCCTTATCGCTTGTAACTAAGCGCATTTTGGATTAATCTTCTACGTGCATATTTAATAAAATTAATACACAATGTAAAACAATAACAAAGGCCTTAACCTTAACAATTGACACACAAAGGCCAAAGCATGGCTCAGGTGGATACTCACCACCCGCTCACTGCGGAGGCCCAATTCGATCCTAGGCCAGTCTATGTGGGATTTTTGGTGGACAGCGTGGCAATGAAATGGGATACTCTTCAAGTACGTCAGCTTTCTTCTGTCAGAATTATTCCACCGAACCTATACGCTCATATTTCATTCACACACCATCGACGACACATAATCTTACCAACTTACAGCATCGCTAACCAACACAATTAAAAAACACACACATGACACTTACAACAGTGTTACGAAGAAGCAATGACTGTTTCTCAGCGATTTTTAAACTGAGATTATGGAAGGGAAAGAATGGGACATCACATGGCTTTTCTATTATTTAGCGCCACAGCGCCGCGTGGTGAGCAACACCACACCAATTATTTGCGGTTTCTTGCAAGCATCAGATAGGACTATGAGAACAAGGAAAGCCAGAAGGATCTTATGTTACAAATTGAAGTTTGAATGTAACATATTCAAAAGTTTACGAACGAAAGAACGAACGAACGAACGAACGAACTAACTAACTAACTAAAAAAAGCACCACGAACGAAAAGAGCTCCACGGATAGGACTCCTTCATCAGAAGTTAATAAACAGGCAATCAGTTGGCAGAGAAAACTCCAAGCACTTGAAGTTCATCGCTGTGTTTAAAAGATTTCGCCAAGTGTTCCTCTCCTCGGTCACAGGAATACAGTCCAGCCCTTCCCACCCTACTTATGTATGATACCCCATCTACACCACAGTCTTGCAAGTGGTATTTCTCCTTTAAGTTTCGCCACCAAAACACAGCATGCAATTCTCTTCCTCCAGTGCGTGCCAAATGTCCCGCCACTCTCATCCTCCTTGATTTCATTGCACCAATAACATTTGGTAATGACTGGAACGTTACTATCAGTAAAGATAAAGGTTCTGCAGGGATTCGAGTTGGCATCAACCTGATCACGAAGCCACAACGGACACCAAACACCACAACGTTCTGGCCAAGTGTAAGCTCGACGCACGGATTCCTGCTTGTACGACATACCAAACTGTCGCACATGTGGTGACTTTGCGCAATACTGACTGTTGCTGGTTGGTGATATGCACTAAACCAGTAGCCGAATAGGAGGACAGAACATAACTGTATCTATTTTAAGGCTGTTCATTCCGTGCATTGTTACGAAGAATTGCAGTCGCCTTATTATACCAACTAAATGCACAGTTGTTTAGTTGGTCTAATAAATTGACTACAATTCTTCATAACAATGCACGGAATGAACAGCCTTAAAACAGTTTGTGCTCAACAAGCAAAGCTGATTAACAACTTTAGAAATGCCAAACAAAAACTGCTTAAAACCAAGGCCGCGATTTGGTTCAATAAAATATGCAGGATAAACCAACTGACACCAACAGTTGTGCATTTAGTTGGTCTAATAAATTGACTACAATTTTTCATAAATGCATCTGTCGAAACCTGTTGATCAGTTGAAGAGACCTGGCCGAAACGGCATGCAAAAACACAAATGGAGTTTGCACAGTTCTACGAAAAGACAACATTTACATGTGAAATATAGGTTTGCATCAGGATAAACAGTCAACATTACTCTAACGAAGTGACCATCACTGCTGTTCGCTGCCCAGTAACAATCCAGAACCTTCTGCGGAAGCTACAAGTATGCTGAGCTGCACTATACCGCAATTTCGCTATAATACTTAACACGTATTCGTAATTTGGTATAATATATTACACTACCCTGCAAATTAATTGTGTACAAGTATTACATTAAAAATACGTTAACATGCTTTCGAGAGTAACCACTTGGCTACAAACTACAACATGTATGCACAAGAACAAAAACCACATGCGAGGTAAAACTGTAAAACAGGCTACTGTCAACTGCACATGCGAAGACTAACACAGTTGATTAAATGGTTTTATATAGCTCTGTAAGCCAGACTTTAAATTTAAACTGGAAATAAGGTATCTACGATAACTCGCTAATTTGGAGGGGGTTTGGAAAGATATGATAGAGTACATATTCATCACCTGAACGTTATTAAGAAAGAAATCAGATGTAAGTTGATAAAATATTTGCGGTCATCGTAATATGGACACTGAAAATAGAGTCTGGAATGAATTCATAAGAGCAGTGGTTCCCAAACTGAGCGCCGCAGAATATTTCAAATCTTCAAGTGTTCTTTAAAAAAATACTAATCACCAACAAATGCACAAAGAGAGTTTTATCGTCAATTGTAACACACTCTTACATGTTTCGACCCTGCTGGGTCATCTTCAGGGAGAACTTTTTGTTGTCGTTACACTAAGGTTGCACTTGATAGTTGAGTGAGAATGTGCTGCTGATGATAATACTCTCTTTGTGTATCTGTTGGTGATTAGTGTTTTTGTACAATATAGTGCACGGACATGGAACACATTAAACACTGTTCTTTCTTTAAGTTTGTGTGTATTTCTTTCAAACTGCTACTAAGTTGTTACGACATAAATACTTATTAAGTTATTGGGACTTAACAGCTTAATGAACAGAACTGTTAGGTACTTCTTTTGGCCCAGTGGCACCGTGAACAAATTGCTGAGACATTAAGAGCGCCGTGAACCAAGAGAGTTTGGGAACCACTGCTTATGAGCACTGCTGCCTTCTAGGAAATGGGACTGTCTTGTAGAGACGTACAGACGTTTCGGAGGGACCTTTTACTTCCATATACCCTAAAACGGAGGCAGCAGGTTCTTCAGAAACTTCAGAAACTTGTTACTTGGCCATACAAGATTTCAAAATTTCATCGGAATCGATTGACAGCTCCGGAGACAAAACAAATGACAGGCCGACATATAGTTAAAACCTCCATATCACACGCTCATGTTATGATAGCAACTATAAGGGTTTCTGACCGTCTTCCATTAAGAAGCCCAACAATCTCAAAATAAATTACATTCATTTAATTCTCACATAAATTTGTAATGCACTCCACAGGTACCAGTTGGTAAATTACAAATCCGAAGGACACGGATTTACAAGAAGGCTTAAGACAAGGTGGAAGGACGAATTTAACTGGACATGGAACATGCTAGAGTGCTCTAGGTCTTGAGGCAGCAGCACAGGCAAAAGCTGGAGCTGAAGTAGAAGCAGTAACAGAAGAAGAAGAAGAAGAAGAAGAAGAAGAAGAAGAAGAAGAAGAAGAAGAAGAAGAAGCAGGAGCAGAAGAAGAAGAAGAAGAAGAAAAAGAAGAAGAAGATCACTATCATGAGGATGACTGACAACGACTTCTACGATGCTATCCGCCAGTTTCTCTATTCCGTATTATGACCACTGAGTGGCTTCGACAGTCTACAAAAGTCATCTTTCGAATGACAGTTTCTTGAAATAGTAGTTTTCCTCTACCATCGCTAAGGATCAAATAAACTGCATGCCGGTTACTGGTAGTTAAATTCACTGCTATGTGGGCTCAACTGAAATACATTATATGGTTGCTTTAAATGCGGAACGACGTAATGGGCTACATTACTTTGGTCATCACAAAGGGCACATTTGGGGACTTTCGAAATTAAACGGGCGATTCCAGTTCCTAATGGCTGTATTACGTCAAATGTCTTTACTTTCGCCGGGATGCTAATTAACGCGTGGTGCACGTGTGCTGTTGCAACGGTCCACGGAATTGACGCACGAAATGACTCTGCGATGTGCTCTCTTGGCACACCACTTCGCCTCGTCAATTTTCCGTACCCATGCGATCTCACAAATAAATAACCGAACACACTTCTGTAGGCATCTGACAACACTGGAGAATTGATGCGTGTCAGATGACGTGACTACATGCTTCAGAGGTTGCACGGCACATCAAGCAGTCGCTGGAACTCAGTTTGTTTTGTGGTTGCAGTAAACGTTACACCAGAGCAACAAGTTCTTGTCAAAACTTGAGAGAACAGAATTATCAGCAAATCTTAGCCTGCACAGTTCCTGGGATAGCTCAGTCGGTACAGTCAGTGTCGGTTCGACAGGTTGCGATGTAGCATACATTCGGTAACTGCACGACTCTTCTCAGGCATGACGCACAGACCTGTTCTAGCACCTCGTATCGCGCTGCTGCTGCTGCTGCTGCTGCTGGGCGTTCTGTATCGGGGGTTATGTCCAGTGTTTATTTAAGGAGACGGTCAGCAACTCAAGTATGGCGGTGAATAATTAATTGATAGTAATGAACTAGAAACGATGCGGAATTAAGTTATCGTGGCTTACTCGAAGTACCACCCAGTATTTGCCTGGATGGACAGAGGACAATCAGGAAATTGCCCTCAGGACATTCGGCGTCCTGGACGAAAATCTAATCGGGCCAACCTCCCCAACAAAGCCAAAAAAAAAAAAAGTATATTTTGATCCAGGTTCCTCCGTCCTACTGTATCGAAATTCACTGGGCTACGTTTGGTGGGCAACTCACGAAATGTTCGTAAGTGATTAAACTGGTGTTATGTGAAGTCCAAGTACGGGTATTGTTGGAGCGACTTAAGGGTCACGTGTGCTGCACTGGCAGCTTAAATACATGCGTTGCTGAACATTTTCTACTGTGTTTTTGCATGTTCGTCGCAGATCACAGCCAGTAAATTCTGCTAACTGTATGGCACTCATTTGGCCAAGCCTGAATAACGTCACGGGATCATGCAGAGTCATTCACCACAGCTTAGTGGAGACGCTGAGAACGCACAATATAATCTGCAGCAAAGCGAGCGTAACTTATGAATATTCAAACAGCTATATATGACAGTACTGCTTCAGGGTTGAATAAAGTTACAGTTTACTGAAAACTCTGAAGCACGTTACATTTGTTTGAAGTTCTTTTTTGTCTGTTTCAGAAATGAGAACAAGAGCTCCATAATGGGAGAACGATTTCAAAAGTAATTCCATGTTCTGTAGTAGCCTATATAATGACAGGCATTAGTGGAATACGTTAGCCCTTTCCAGGCTATGAACGAGACATTTCGCCTTCACACTGGCCTCTCACATTCTACCGTTTTGGCGTGATAATGTAAAAGAAATCTCTGCTGTCATTGGGAGCTAAAAATTGCAACTTTTCCATAAACTGAATTCAGAGTTATCATGGAAACGTTTATACGAAACATAAAACTCTGTCTGCAAAATTCTTGCAAAATGCGGTAAAAGAAAACGCACTGAAGACTTTTAAATAGCTATAATATTTATGACATGGTGCCGATTTTTTTATTATTTAAGCCAGTATGTTAATCCACACTTAACGTTTATACATCTCTGTTCCAGTAATATAGATTTTAGAACGTGAAATTAATGTATGTCAATTAGCCTTACGAAAAATTAGCAAACTGTCGTGTTATGTCAACTGTATGTTTCTAATTCTTTTAAGTTGGTCGACTAGTCGAACGACTATCAAAACTTTAATCTACGGGAAGGAGAAGCAGAATTTTTAAATTCAGTTCCAGGAAATTGAAAGAAATGAACGTCGACTTGAACGTTATGGGCAACAAAGAACATTTTCACATGCAAAAGGTTTACAGATGCAAGTCACATCGCCAAAAAAAACTTAAATTCCTGAGAAGGTTCAGATAAAAGACATGCCTGCTCACATTATGAATAAGTAATATGGAATTGTGACGCCATCTGCTACATCTGGAGTACTACAAACACTCTCCTGAAAGGCTACAATGTCTCCTGTAGACGGAAGGTCTAGAATGGAGATTCCCCATCGCACCTGTTCGGCCGACTTGCTCTCAGTGACACCAACTCCGAAAAAGCAATTGCAGGCTTATATCCGACTCAAGGCAACGGTTGTGTGGCGAGAAATAAAGGAGTTACTGGGCAGAACGTGACGCCATTCCTTCTCATCGTTGTGTTTATTTGCCAGACGCGTTAGCGCTCTCCTTATATGGCTTTCAGGACTGGCCTTTGTCGTCAGTATCTAGAATGTAGCCGCTAAAATTTAATGGCGTACGTATGAACACATTCCCTGCATTCCAATTTTACATTAAAGTTCATCCTAAAAGGAGAGCTTTTGCACGAAAATTTCACCGGACCAATCAAAACGGTAGTGAACAGTAGATAGCAACTGTGTGCCACAGATCTTGAGGTATGGAGAGATTTACTGGTTAAAGAGGGACAGATAATTTGGAACTGACAACAGGATTTGTGTGGGCAAGATGAAAGGTACATAATCAGAGTACAGACAATTTTTAATTACCTACAAAATAAGGATTGGCAGAGGGAAAAATAAGGCAAAGTCGTCTCTGTGCACACCACAGTGGCATATCGGGGGGGGGGGGGGGGGCGCGGGGGGGCAGACGCCACAACCCCCCCCCCCGAAAACCACAAAAGGGGGGTAATTTCAAACCCCGCTTGCTTTACCCCAGGGCAAAAAGCCCCCGGTGCCCATTTGCCAGTACTTAAAACGAAGCCGGATGTAAACCGTAGAACATTTTTTTCTTTAGTTTTCATCTAATTTGTTTACGTTGTCTTTAGATAGTGGCAACACTGTGCGATGTGTTATACATAGGAAGTTTTCAGGCTGTCATGTCGGGTGCTGCTCAAATGACAGACTTATGGATCATTGCACCGTGTTGGATAACAAGTCTGTTCCACCGTTCCGGGGGTGGGCGCGGGGGGGGGGGGGGGGAGGGAGTGCTGCCTCCATCTTCAGAGTGACAGAACTAAGTTCAGATAAATGCATCCACCTCAACTTAATTCAGTCACCCTGGAAATAACGGCCACACGTTCCTCCCAAACACCCAAAGAAACTCTGGGCTCCACACGCTGTAATAACCTGCGGACCGTATCGTTTTAACAGATACATTCACAGCACGCACCGAAAAACAACGAAATGTGACCAGATCTTCGTTGTCAGTGGTAAGCATGGAAATATGGCAGTTCACTGTGCTGGTAAATCTACAGGAGGGAAACTTACGAACGAGTGGAAAGTTTCAAAAGAGGGTGTACAAGTATAGATGACGCGCGTTCTGGGTGGCCGCCGTCCTTGACACTGACTAAGTTTAGACTGTGTCAGGATGAACGAATAATTAGCATTAAGACGAATCTGTCCGTTTGTGGTCAAACTGCCGACCCTCTCAGTAACCGAGGATACAGAGCGTCTAATGCTAAGACTGGTCAATGAAGAACTGGAAAGGATTTGGAAGTAAACGACCATGGCCTAACTGTGGTGGTATCTCGGAACTTTTCTACAGGGAATGACGAAATCAACAGAAGAACTCTCAGTACAGCCGGTGTGCCAGCCGAGGCTCGAACCAGACACCGCCCGAATACAGACAGAAGCGCTACGGGGACGAAGAAGAAAGAAGTGCTGAAAGGATGGCTTGAGGCTTTGCCGAAATATCTTATTGTGATGGGGACAGAAACAGGCAAAACACTGCACCAAATAATGCACACGGCAGGTGGTTACACACAGGAAAGCAGCTATGTGATCAGTACGACAACAGTTACAATAACCTGCCTTTAAAGTTTCTTTTACATAACATAAGCCAAAGTACAAATTTCCTGGCCATGTTTTGAGGGTGATACCGCAACCCACCACCACTAGCCACTATACCTGCAACAGTCGGTAGGGGTGTGGGCCAGCGAACTCTTCCTCCATCACTCCAGTGTACAAAGTGGAGTTAAAGACGGGCGGGAGGTCGTTCACATCGTTCACATGGATCACAACCGTCGTCTGATTCTCATTCAAGCTGTCAGACGCTACCAGTGTTAACTCGTACTAACAAGAAAAACATGAAAGCAAAAAGAAAAAACAAGATGCAATGCAAACATGCAAGACATGCCTTGTAATTACAGACGAGTTAATTACACGCTGGAAACATGCTAAATACAGCAACATTCACACTGCAAGGTCCAACGAATGTAAATCAGTGAAGACAATGGCCTTAATCCAGCCCGTTGAATTGCAAACTGCAAAGCTGAAGTGCAGATTGCAATCCCAACTGCAACTACCTGTGGACCGCGCAGTTTCAGCAAGTCAATCAGAAACACAACACATATTTATATTTCATTGTACGAACTCGTCCGTGGAAGACATCAAGTATGCATGAATCAATACAGCGCTCCTCACTGAATACGGCACGTCGTATTTACTGCCAAATGAAACCTAAAATATAGATATTTTAATTTTTGGACATTAATTTGCCACCAATTATTACAGAAAGGGGAACATGACTGTCGTAAGTGTAAACAGCTCGCCGATCCCAGTGACCGCGCGGTCTAAAGTGTGCGCCTGCGGCCGAGCGCTTGCTGGGATCGTGAGTTCGAATCCCACTGGCGGCATGGATGTTTATTTCTCCTGAGTGTTTGTGTTGTCAGGGAGAGGTCTCTGCGACGGACTCATCACTCGTCCAGAAGAGCCTCACCGAGTGTGGTGTGTCTGAGTGTGACCTATAAGCCTCTAAAAGCAAGCGGCCTAGGCCCGATTTGGGCTGCTGCGCCACAGGAAAGGAAAGTAAACAATTCACTGATATTACTTGAGGCCTCACATCCGAGGGGCGAGCCACTCTTTGTAAATTTTTACAGTAAATGGGATAAGCAAAAAAAAAAAAAAAAAAAAAAAAAAAAAAAGACGTATAGGGGTCAAAGGTAAAGTCCCTGTCCATACTATGAAGGCATACAGGGAAAAGAGAGGAACAGCTCCACATATTCTTTCGTCTCTACGTGGTGGTGAGTGGTCAACTTGACGCTCCAGCCGCTTTACCCCCGAGAAAGCGACAGTGGTATCCGTTGATTACGAGGCTGTCCCCGTACCCATTAGCTACCAGCAGCTCTTTCACTTGAGGTAAAGTGGCTGCAGTACCCAAATACTGTGCACAGTTGTAACAGCAAGTACAAACCGCTTTAATAATAGGGATCTTGAATTTTCGCAAGGGCGTATGTATTTATGCGTTTCATATGATCCTCAGGATAAAAAGCATAAAGCATGTAAGCGACAGAAGATAAAGCGGCGGGATTGCAGTTACATAAATTACCTCTAATACCATGGGGGGGGGGGGGGGGACGTAAATTGTAGGAAATATTCGACTTTGGAAGTTACAAGGCAGTGACAACTCGTCCTTTCTGGTAAAAGTAAGATGGCAGGTGAAGGGGGTAAAGCAATGTGATGTACCGCAGCTCGAGGGGTGGCTACGCCGGAGGGGAAAAAGGCTGAATTGGCTAAGTAAAATAACAGCTGTTTATATCGAAAATCACACGAAACTTATAAATACACAACGTGGCCAAACTGTCGGAATGTTAGAACAGACAGTGTGTAAAAGTTCAAAATGTGTTTTAAACGGTCAAGTATACTTTCATTCAGTCACACGCCTTCATGGTGAACAGTGAAAACTTCACCACAGTATTTTGTGGAGCATATCCTCCTACGGAATTTCTAAGTGGGAAGAATAACCGTTAACAGCTATTTAATATTAAGACAATGGAATGTCCCCATGCACTGCGTTCGTACAATGAAATTTGCATCATGCGTCCGGCGCAGACACGACCTGCAGCACACGCTTGGGCAGGTTGCGGTCGTCCTCTTCGGTGATCTGCGTGCGGTAGGTTGGTCGCTCAAACACGGGCGGGTTGTCGTTCACATCCTTCACGTGGATCACCACTGTGGTGTAGTTCTCCTTCAGGTTGTCAGAGGCCGCCAGGCGCAGCTCGTACTGTCCAGGACAACAAACAACTCTCTCTACTCTGTTTACACGCCTGTTTCCAACAACAGTTTGAGACACATACTTTCACTTCATGGTAGGGACATCAGTCAACATGTGACGACACCTGCCGGGAGCCACTGCTTCTACGATTTTAAGGAACTGAAACTGATGAAAATTTTCATGAACATGACAACTAGAAGTACACGAAATACAGTGACTTGTATTATGGAAAAACTGCTTTATTCAGGAGAGTGCGTCTTGATTGGACGGTTTCTTTAGTGTTCGACATATTAACCTTTTAAAGCCTAGCGGTAACTTTATGTACCACCAGGTTTAACATTAAAAAATTCTACGTGGTGCCCACATTGTGTTTTGTACGGATCTCAGAACAAACAGCAACTTTTGCCTATAAAACATTAAGAGATTGGTTTTTATAACCGAAGTGGGGAGTGTTTACAGCGCGGTACGGACTGAGTCCTTATACAAAACAGATACGCGTCGTCTTTAAAGGGTTAATGTACTCGCTACTGAATAAATACTCGTATACGGAACACACTTCTGTTTTAAGAAGCTAACACGTTGCAGGATCTTGTTTCATCCGCATGTTCATTGCCGTGTTCAAAAGAGCACGCCAATAGTTTCTGTTCTGAGGGAATCGAATCCCATAATGTTCACATTCCGTACCTGAATATTAAACATTCATTCTAATGCCGTCCACCAATCGACGCCTACGTCAGGAATTCCACTGCAATTTTGTATGCATTTGAAATCCCACTCATTCGTGTCACATTTAATTTCATAAAGACACTGAGGCACGGCACATAGCTACAATTAGCTTCTGTGGTTGCGACCACCTGTCTGCTCCGTCCTCATTAAAATCCAAAGTAGGAATTAATCTTTAGTAGCTCCAGACACATGCCACACATATAGAAACACACACATCCACACCACATATGTAACGCACACACACATACACCACATACGTAACGTACACACACATACACACACATCACATACGTAACGTATACGCACACACACGTGCTGCACCTGTTCTTACATGCAATCACGTGTACACAAGAGAATATAGAGGGAACAGCCTATAACATTTTGTCATTTAATTAAGGAAAACCAGAATACATTTTCACAGATTACATGGATTATTTATAAAAGTGTATCAGTTCACCAGACACAGATATTCCATACGAATCCGTCAAGTTAGAGACTGAGGTGTCAATTGACGGTAACCGGTTACAGGCAGCCAAGTGTTCGCGTTAAAACAAAGGCTAATTGTCGGCTTTGGCATGCTTTCTGAAGAAATATAGTTATTAGTTCCAAAATCAACGCAAAAACTTTCGAAACTCGGAAGAATTATGCACTCCTGTTGGTGAGTTATTGAAACTCTGACACACGTCTTATTTTACATTCTCTTAGTTCTTGCGGGGTGTGGTGCGTTACACACGGCATTAACAGCAGGCTGCTATAAGGCACCGAGCGCACAAGGTTAAATGTTCCGTGTGCATCGTCTCACGCTGAGCTGCACAGTACTTACTCCTGTGTCTATTCTACACAGACGACAATGAAAGAAATTTATTCAAAACTTAGGCTTCCTGGTTCGGGTGAAAGTTTCAGTTTTTATTTAACAAAAACGCACAGCAATATCTCGTCAATTAATTGTGATGAAAATTTGGGGCAATCTCCGGCCAACAGACATCTTGCCAATCTCTGATTTCACGTAGAGTATCCGTGGTTTTCCAACTGTATCCATTTTTGCAAAGCGCGAGATTTAGTTTCATGTATCCGCGGTACGTGTGTACATAACCTAGGGAAAAACTAAGCGAGGCCTGCAACCAGAACTAAGCGAGGCCTGCAACCAGAACTAAGCGAGGCCTGCAACCAGAACTAAGCGAGGCCTGCAACCAGAACTAAGCGAGGCCTGTAACCAGTACTAAGCGAGGCCTGCAACCAGAACTAAGCGAGGCCTGCAACCAGAACTAAGCGAGGCCTGCAACCAGAACTCCATGTTTGCCGGAGTCAGGCAGTAAGGACATTGGAAATCAGCCGCCTGGCTTTCAGACAGCAACTGAGATGCGTTTCTGTCAGCAAATTCAATACATTTTGTACGTCTATTTTGTTTCTAAACACAAACCAGTTATTATTCGTACTTACTTCTGTGTTTAACCTTTTAAAGCCTATCGGTAACTTTACATACGACCAGGTTTAACATTAAAAAATTCTACGTGGTGCCCGCATTGAGTTTAAGTGTTTTTTTGCGGATCTCAGAACAAACAGCAACTTTTGCCTTACAAAACATTAACAGATTGGTTTTTATAACTGAAGTGGAGAGTCTTTACAGCGCGATACGCACTGAGTCCTTATATAAAACAGATACGCTTCGTCTTTAGAGGGTTAATTTAGGGACAGGCACCTAACTGGGGCTTAGACGAGTGGGCGCAGTTCCCATATGCCCAATTCCTCACAGGTCTTTAGCTCGCAAACCGCGGTGTTTTGACGAACGTAACCCTCACAGCTGTCGAGGACCTGCTTTGTACTCCTTTGAGTATATCAGAGCCCTACAGGCCAAACGTGATACGCAGCATCCCTCCGTCACTTAACAATTTAGTTTTCTCTCTCATTTCACGTGGTCAGTACTGTAGGCGCCGAGCACTGTTACTTTTTGTGTATTCGCGATGAAGCAAAGTGTGTGTGTGTGTGTGTGTGTGTGTGTGTGTGTGTGTGTGTGTGTGCGCGCGCGCGCGCGCGCTCGCGTGTTGATACAGAGCTCGCTATAAAGCGTATAAATGTACTGTTGCTTAGAATCACTTCTGCTACGTTTCAAAAGCTGACATTAAACAATAGTCCAGTGCTTACGTCGTGCAGGCTGAAAATACTTTTGCTCTAACATCAGACAACCTAATGCAAGGTTTATGCGTAAAGTCGCCACAATCTATAAAGGCTCTGGCCCAACTTCCAGCCCTCCTGTGACACGTGGTGTAAATGTGTACGGTTCTTTCTTCATTCTCGAACTCCTACTTGGCTGCGAGCAGAGTTGGAAGGTTCATATTTTAAAGAAGTCCTGTCCGGCTAAAAAATACACAACGAAATACCGATAACAGAAACTTATTAAACTGAAAAGAAATCAATACACAGAAGAATAACAGCCGCGATATACATATAAACACAGCCATAAGCTACTTCTCACGGTGTCTCCAGAGCTTCAAATTCTTGACCACATATTATTAGGGTAATAAAATCAAGAATGGGGAGATGAGAAATGTATAAAGCATGCAGAGTTTACATTATACAACGATGCATATGTTCTGAACCAGGCTCGACCGGCTGGCTTCTAGAAGCACATTCTACGCGTCACAATCTGAAAACCCCCTAATACTCATCTATAGGGAAGATAAACAGGCGTAGTTGAAAGTATAATATTAAAAATGATACCAAACAACATGGCGCGAGTGTGCGGACTATATTTATGTCGCTCAGATGGTGTCCACTGCAGAGATTTTGTAAAACCGGTCACGTACCCTCGGGTTCCACAGAAGACGCGGAGTTCCTTCACCATCTGCGCGGATCCCCCCCCCCCCCTACCTTCGTGGAATTAGTTATTGTACGGAAAACCCGACTTCAACTTCATCGTTAGGCCTGTTGTTGGGGAAAGATAAAACGCTGTATGCTGAAGTAAAAACGTCAGCAGATATGTGTTGAGTGCACAATGTGACGAACGTACGTGCAAGTGGCGAACCTGCGCGTTTGAAGCGAATGCGGATCCTCCTTCAGAAACGTGCCTGTCTCCACTCACCGGTCCGTCTCCTGCTCCAATATCAGACACAAGTCTAATAGTCTATTAGTTGATCGCGTTTGACAAAACGGTATGAACAGCACGCTGTCAGGGGTCTTCTCATCTCGATATTTTTAACTACTACCAACGTGCCCTCTATTTTTTTTTTCACAGCTGCGCGTACCTGCTACTGCTCTGAACACAAAATTTTTACACGACCTGACGACTGTGCGGCACTTTATAAACGTTTTTCGTAATATGCACAATAAGAATATTTACAACGAAAAATTGAGAAATTCCATCACCACGGCAACAATGCATTGTGCGCCGAAGCATTTCCGTTACTGCGCGGCCGCGCACCCGCGCAGCTTGGAGGGAACATTGACTCCTACAATTACGACTACGAACACAGGACGCACTACCTTCCGGAACAGAGCTTCACTCTGAGGACCTACATGACGACTTACAAAAATAACAAACATTTATTATGCAAATTCTCCAGGGCCAGGCGTAGCACTGTGTTTACTCGTGCCCAATACAGAAGATGAAGGTGCCCTACTGAAGCCCGCTCGGTGCAAGAAACAGAAGACGGTATGTCTAGCTTAACTAATTGCAGAAAGCAGGTCTTCTTGTGGCTTTGTACTGTGGCTTGTAAATACACTTCAGGCGCGTCTGAGTGCTTCTTATAAGGGCATCAGTCTCCTACAACAGAGCATTCATCATCTCAAGTTTAATTTAACCTAAACTAACGAAAGCCAATATGTCTATCAGCCACGCCCAGTGAACGAATCAATTCTCGTCTACTTGACACACTGCTCTATTGTTCCAGCATCCAGACGGGCAAGTCATATTGCATGTTAGGTCTGCATCAAAAGCCCTTGGTTTAATTCTCTTACACAGTGGGGTGGAAAAGCAATAAGGACATTAAATCTCTTTCGGCAAGGACTCGGTTTTTATTCCAGCCAGGATCAATAATCCCAAGAAGCATTTCCGCTGAATATCTCGGTCCCTGCGTGCAATATGCGAAGAATTAACCGAAAGAGAATATTTCGAAAATTTAAACTCAGAACAAGTTCAGCAGGCCCATGAATAAGTCACTATTGTCACCTGAACTGGCGTATGTTTAATTCAAACGAGAAGAAGTTACAGCGACGTCCTTTTGTGCACAACGTCTCGGGTTCCAGGGACACATTTCGAAATGACAGAATCGTATGTTAAACCGCATGTCCTCTCTATCTGCGATCGTCGTTACCGTCGTCGTCGTCGTCGTCGTCATCATCATCATCATCATCATCATCATCATCATCATCATAGCCATTACCACTATCACCTTATCAACAGCAAATTGGAAAATCCTAACAACCCAACTACTACCCTGCCCATCACCAGGCGGACGGAGGCAACTATGATAAAACAACCGGGAAAACGAAAGACCATACACGCGGGAAGCAGTCGCAACAAGAATAACTCAGCAACGGTCACTCGATATTCTGCAATATTAAAACTTTAGCGAGAAAAGCGTAAAGCCATTACCAGTCGACGCGGCTGAAATTCGTATTTTGTCAGACGGATTAGTATGAATAGCCGTGTTCTTTTATAATAACTTAGCACAAAGAGAGACGTGACAGACATGGGCAGACTGACAGGTATATCGAACAGCCTAACCCTTGGTGCCAATTCCAGTAAGTGTTGAACATTCAGACTAAACGGAATAGAAGCGCAGATTTATTAGTTTAATGCTGTTGTACCAAGAACTGCACCCGCCATCGCCGACTTAAGACATACAGACGAAGCCGAATGACACCGGTACTGGAGATAACGACTGACATTCTATAGGGTGCATGGAGGCTTCTGAGACGAAGGGAGTTACAAAAACACACACACAAAGCTTCGAATTTCTGATTACGCAGGAAGACCGTCTTTTGTGAAACATTAAACGCATGGATCAATATATGGCCTTTAAGGAGATGATCAGTAAATTCCCAGCATTTCACTATACCAATAGTTTCATTACAATGGTCACAAGAGTCCAATACCTTACCTTAACCTCAACCAGTCGAATGCAGCCCACACCCTGACACTGTATTTATGATGCATTACACATACTGTCTCCCCATTCACGGTTCAGCCCACCCTGTTGTCTCGTCCCTTCAGGCTGTCCTCTCCAATGCCGGTGAAAAAACACAGAACGGTTCCATATTTACCCAGTGCACAGGCAATCCACGTGACAGTTCGGCTTCTTCCTATCATCGGGCATCTCAACGACAGAGCTACCAATGACGATGAGAGATCAATACGCAAAGACGCAAAAGGTAAAACCGGAAATTGAAACCCCCAGACGCAATGTTTGTTCTGCGGTATTTATGGTAGATACTCAATATCTGGTAATAGTTTCCTGCCCGAAGTGTCCGTTCCAGTAGATCAGCACAAACACGTAGCACAGGCGTGCAGGAGTGTCATGGTAAGCGAACGATGGGGCGCGCACTATTAACTGGAACGTAATTCAAGTTAACTAAATCCTTATTTTACTGGGAACAGCTCAATAAATAAAACGAATGGCTACAGATTGGGCCACCAGGGAATCGATTCCCGGCACAGGTAGAAATTTTCATCTTTGTCGTCACATCCAAATAAATTCCAGCCGCACGTGACCCTGTAAGTTACAGGCAAAGAGCTCAACGCAGGCGCTGTACAAAACCCGCGCACGCAGTACTACAACTGTTATAGCTGAAACATGAAATTTACTGATTTTTATTTTTGTCTTATTGGCTACGCAGAAGTATAATTTTGCCCGCTATTTTATATGGGTATGAAAACTGAGCTCTCCAGCTAACAGAAGAATACAGGATGAGCTTGGTCTATCAGGAAGTGACACAATAGGCAGATTCTGGATCACAACTAAGTCTATCGTTAATTCCTACATGTTTCGGCCTCAATGGCCATCCTCAGGCAGACTGTTTTAGATATCATTCGAAAGCACCCAAGACTTTGTATTCTTTTAAAATACAATACAAGGACATCCTTGTGTAAATTACTCTAAGAATGTTCCATGAGTTGTGGACATTACTGTAGCAGACGACTTCCCAGGTCTTTGTGATCAAAATAATTCAGTTCCTATTAACATAGGTCCTATTCAAAACGGTCATTGCATTAGCCTATGGGTACTTCTTAATTCTCGTAAACGCACTTCAGCGAACCGTGCGTAGAATTCATGGGATAGTATTACACTCTACACGACCTTGAACAGCTGGCAGGTAAACAAATTCCACACTTATCTCCGCACTTTTACGCACGCTTGTCACAACCTAGGGGCCGGGTATGCTGCGGAAGAGGGTGGGATTTTCGAAAACTTGCTTTCGAATAGGTTGTGCAAATTAAAGGCAGTTTCTTTCTTGAAGTTAAGTTAGACGTTAAATTTATCACACAATGTGCTTGTTTGTTATTTTATTACGTATGTGTCAGGAAGTCTTATCCTCTAAGTTCCATTACCGTCCAAAATCGGACGCGTTATACGAACTTTCCGATTGCAAAGACCTAGGAAACATCTGCTACAGCTACCCACACAACTCATCACATACCCTGTATGTACGGTTTATCTAAAATTTACTGAAAGCTTATTACTTGATCACATGATTTGAATTATTAAGTACTAGGTATGGGTCCCGTTGTGTGTTCTGTGTACACCAATCAACTAATGTTACATTCATGTCCCTCTATGGACAGTGTCGTCATTCATGTGTGCAGATACCGCCTACGTGTGTGCATTGATTAGTCGTAAATATGGAATGCCTGGCAATCAAACATCCCGCTGTCGTGTTCGTTCGACAATGATGCTGAACCGTTAAGTGGTACCCCGCGAGTAACAATCATAGACCTTTTACACCCTTACAGTTTCATTCTAAAAGCTGTCCGCGGTGCAGTACTCTTGCTAACGATATACCGGCTGTACTTCCATTTTCAAATAGTGACTCTCGTCTACACAACACTGTACACGACCGTAACATAAAAACAACTTAAAAAACCATTCGAAATAGTGTCTGTATTCAAATACTTGGGAACGACAATAAAACCGCAGTCACAAAAGCACAAAGAGCAGACTTGACGGGGGAAGTATGCTACCAATCATTTTAAAATATCTCACCTACCCGTCTGTTACTAACGGAGCGAAGATTACTTCTGCCTATGGCTGTATGTGAGTGTGAACCATGGTTTCTCAAAATGAGGAAGAGCACAGATGGGGTGCAGATGGGGTGCGTTAGCGAACGCGGTGCTGACACTATCCGGACCGAGATGATAACTGGAAAAATGCGTAATCGGAGCTTCATAATCTGGGTTTCGCAGAACATTGGTACGTTAATCAAATCAACAAGGATAAAACAAACGAGGCATGTAGCACGCATGGGACAGATCAGAAGATATTGGTCGCTATGCCTGAAGGCTAGAAACCTCTCTTAATACTCAAGGACGGGCTTCTTGTGGAGCTGTGCGACTATCAGCTTCCCATGACTGGACTCTACTTCAGTGAGCTGGTTAGGTACGTAGTAATTATTCGTACAGTTTAATGATGTTTGGCCCACTGCAGAAATAAAGGACAGGAGATTACGAGATGGGATACATTCTAAAGTCGCACTGACCTGAAAACGGTCACATTAATGCAAGAAAATTATTTGGTTAGGTGAGACTGCAGGCCTGTTCCACTTAAGGACTGCTGGTATCAGCTCTGGTACAGTACGGAGTGCCCACAAAATGTACGAAAACAGTGAAGAAACACTTCACATTGCGTGGCGTTTTGGTTATCCTGCAAAGATCACCGGAATTGTACAGAATGCCTACTTTCATAATGTGATCCTAGTACATCCAAAGCCTAAGAAGGGACTTACCTTCACTCTAACTACTCACATTAATTTATTTTCAGGGAAAAAATTCGCAGAATTTATTCCTCCTTCCACCGCAGGTTCATGCCGTGATAATCAGCCACAGGTGCAACACAACTGTGACCCCGTTCACAACTTATCTTTAACCTTTTAAAGCCTAGCGGTAACTTTACATACGACAAGGCTTAACATTAAAAAATTCTACGTGGTGCCCACATTGCGTTTATGTGTTTTGTACGGATCTCAGAACAAACAGCAACTTTTGCCTTATAAAACATTAACAGATTGGTTTTTATAACCGAAGTGGAGAGTGTTTACAGCGCGGTACGCACTGAGTCCTTATATAAAACAGATACTTTTCGTCTTTAAAGGGTTAATAATGATGACTGGGGGGCGAAGTGTTAGCAGTGTTACCGCAATGCCACACTGAGGTTTCATTAGCAATAGGCAAACAAACACACAATTTATGGTACGGAATATCGGCCACGTATCATTTCCGTGACACTATGTTACGCCTGCCTTTTACAGCCACAGCATACGTTTGCGGTATCGGAGGGGCGATCTGAAAATCGACGGATACCTCAATTTGTCCTCCT
>BLKM01000426.1:1625259-1725259 GCA_013340265.1 Coptotermes formosanus | reverse complement strand
AAAGTGTCGGATTAAATCACATTAGTGTCGAAATTTCATTGTGAAAATAACCAGCACGCCGCAGTTGTGTATTAGGCCTCTATAATTTGGTTTATATACCAGTGTCTTGGTTTACAAACACCGTAACTGTCTTTGTAATCTGTCGTCTCACACACACTGCACACGACCACTGGACATTAAAACGAACAGCCTACCCTTCCAGAAGAGAACACCTGGACCTAAGGAAGCCGAAGGGACAGAAAAATAGGCAGTTATAGAACGAACTTCACAATTTGTACTGATCACACAATGCTGGTAGGACGACTGAAATGATGTCGCAGCAACAGACAATGAGCACGAGAAAACATAACACTGTGTAAAATGTGGATGTCAACACTTAAATACAAAATTTATTTGGGAAGCGGGGGTATAGCCGAAACGCTAACATCGACTGGACAGCGCCCTAGCTTCTTCCGGTTTAGAATTAATTTCATTCTTAGACAGCAAAGTAGGAACAAAGGGAACAAACAACGGAAAGAAGGAAGTAAAGAAGCAAGGAGAGTTAAGGAATAAAACATAAAGCGACAGAAAAAAGTAGGAAAGAGAAAACACAGAAGGGAAAAAGCGAATAAAAATACGGCAAGAAAGGAAAACAGAAACGTGGAAACATAGGAAAAGCAATAATAGGAAGGATGCACAATGTATTTCCAAGCCGTTTGCAAGAAAGCACCCTAGCCCAACGACAGTGTTTTTTTTTTCTTCTTCCTGACAGAACGTGACGACCTCAACTGAACGCTGGAAGCAGCCACGTGCAACAGCAGAAGGAAGGTATGAAGACTTCGAACTTAACTGCCTTATCAAAAGGCTTTCAGGCCTGTTCCATGAAAAGGGACCGTCCCTAGGCCAAGACCACAGTACATTGCTAACATGTACACAAGCAAATCACAACCGCAATTAAAAATTCCACTCTTACTGTGTTCGTTACGTCGCCTGTACAATTATACAGACGTTCCGTTACATTGCAGTAACCCATTAAATTAAAGCGGCGGAGAGTTGATGGGGTTAACAAGGGAAACCCAATGCCAGGGCGTCACAGCACAGCTTCGACTCTGCGTATCTGCTACGTCACAAACAGTGAGATCCTTTAGACTCGTAATGTAGCCACAGAAAACATCTGTCCTCACAAGTGACACTCTGCTCGTTCGCACGTGACAGAACAAAAGCACCTTTCGCCTATTTAAAAATACACTCCACTACCCATCACAAAGCTGCACTAAAGAAGAAACCAGATGCATATTAAATTTGACGAATGCTTTCCATCGTTGTAGTTTAAGTTTCATGGTTTCCGCAGTGGCGTGGATAAGGTATCTGGTCTCCTGGGATGTTACGCTTCGTCACTGGGCACAGTGTTTGGTTGCCGATGTTTCGAAACCACTGCACTGTCTCGAAACGTCGGCAACCAAGTATCCATGACGCGGCGTCACATCACAGAAGAACTGATGCCTCTTCTACTGTTCCATTCAGAATCTTTTGTCTTCCCGTCTTCTGTAAAACAACCTAAACATTTAAAGCACAGGTCTACAAAACCACAATTTTACTTCGTGTTTCTTACCACCGTGAAACGTGCTCTAAAACGACAGACGCAAGAGACGAACGCAGGCTGAAGGCACCTCAGAAAGAGTGCTGACAAGAATAGACGGACGTGACAGAAGGCAGTAATGGACGACTCCAGAAACGGTTTATAATGAGAAAGTTCAGAATTTTCATTGTGTATCGAACGTTATTAGGAACATTACATAAATACGACGAAACGGACATGTACTACGCAAGGAGGGTTAGTAAGTGCATAAAAAATTTAGCTGGAAAATCTGAAGAGAACAGACCACTTGGAAGACCTAGATGTAGATGGGGCGATAACAAAATCAATATTACTAGAGCTGGTTAAGATGATGTCAACTGCTGCCAAATGGTTCAGTAGTGGGTCCAATGGCGGGTTGAGTAAACACGGAAATGAACATGCAGAAGTAGGATGATGTGCCAAATACATTTAAGCGTAGGACAGCAAAGCCACACGCACTTACATTTTAAAATAAACAAGGCAAACAATGTGATTTCAGGCTTCCGGCTCGATGCAAATGCCATCTACGCTTTTCTGGGATTTTACGCGACGTAGAATGGCAACTCCGTACCGACGTTTCAGAATAACATATCGGTCCCATCTTTAATGGCCCGATATGTTGTCCCGAAACGTCGGCAAGGAATTATCACTCTACGCCGCGTAAAATCCCAGATAAGCGCAGATCTCAAATCAGGCAACATACACAACGTAATATTATGACGCGTTCGCGTAATGTTTAGACCTCCTGGGCTATCCTAACAGCCTGACACAATTTCACTTGAAGACAGCGCTTTTATGACGACTTCATGCCGCCGGCAAAAATAAATAGCACTTACGTCTTGATCTCAAGTTCCCAATATTCTTCCCCCTTTGTAACCAAATTTCCAATGTATACAAAGACTGTCATGAAAGTCTACAATACAAAATTTCAGGAAAATGCATCCAGTGGTTGCCGAGCAGACACATGCGGGCAGCCAGACATGTCGTAGGTAATAGGCACTTCCCGCGAGTATGTGAACGCGCCTAAAATCGACGGCAAAGTCGAAACTGGCTCAGACATAGGCCACGACACGTTTGCGAGATTAACCCTTTAAAGACGAAGCGTATCTGTTTTATATAAGGACTCAGTGCGTACCGCGCTGTAAACACTCTCCACCTCGGCTATAAAAACCGGTCTGTTAATATTTTATAAGGCAAAAGTTACAGTTCGTTCTGAGATCCGTACAAAACACATAAACGCAATGTGGGCACCACGTAGAATGTTTTAATGTTAAACCTGGTGGTATGTAAAGTTACCGCTAGGCTTTAAAAGGTTAAAGACCGCAACTGGCAGACACGTGGACACTAATAAGTGCAATTCTGCGTAAGAGCACGATATCACGCACCAGCGTCGCAAGTTCCACCTACAGCTGTACGAAGCACAATGAAGGTCTGACGTAAGAAGCTGAATCGATTATTAACAAACTTCTTATCGCTCTGCCAATGGCTAATGCACCCACTATTCGGTGTGACAGCAAATCCACCGCCCGGAAACCTGCCCCATAAGAAAGGCTCGGGTCTTGATTTATGGCGCCATTCGCGGTTCCTCCTCCTATCTCAGGGGCGAACGACGATAGGAGAAACCCGATCAATCACCGCATTTTATGCGTTATTTATATGAAGTGAATACATAATGGGAAGACCATGAATGTTCGACTGAGTGTCCGCATTTCACAACTCCCACACCGCTAGAGATATATGGACAAAATTCGGCAAGCAAGTTGGCGAGGAACCCACATTTACCGGCCATCACATTTTCTTTATTTTACGTTTACAGCAATTTTATCTTGCCTAACGTTTAATTGTATCTCTCTTAGATTTATTCCCATTTCATGTATCGCAAACTTAGGCTTTGGCCCGACACAACTGTGGCCGAATCGCTCGGGTGTCAATTTTACGTGGTACTAGTCGCAAAATACAAGGCTGCAATAAACTGCTGTTACGCGAATGAAAGATAGAGTTCAGGTCACATAAGTCAGGTCCTTTCTTGCTCCGTTCTACTTCTTTGCCTCAGACTGTACGTATGTTATCGTGCCTGCTGGACTATGCTTAGCAATGCTGCTTGCCAGACAGAATCAGCTTCCTCTGTGGTCTGCCTCCTCACACTATACTCTTTCACGACACATTTTAATATTATGCTCTCATCTGTGCCCAGGACTTTCACACGGTATCTTCCGTTCAGATGTGGCGGTTACAATTCTCTATGCATTTCTCGTCTCCCCATGCTAAGCTACTCACACTTTTGTGATTCACTGTTTTATCACTATTCATAAGCATCAAATTCGTGATTCAAGTCATTTTAACGTCTGACAAAATATGTTAAACCAATACAAAGGCCTTACTACCTTCTCTTCAACTCCAAATTCAGTTCTGAGTCTTTGATTTCAATTATAAGGAAACAGGACAAAATCAAAGGAAGGCCTTACTGGCTAACGCACGGTTTGCGATATCCTAACTTCAGGGTAATGAAATACCTTCACGTAGCATATTATTAAAAATTTGTTAGCGAAGAGTTATGAGGGAGGTCTTATGCCCCTTACACGAGGCTTTAATAGCGCAGTTAGGACCCGAGGCGTACCCGGGCCGATTTGTGTGGTGCGATATGAGCTTGAACGATGTTATCCCCAGAGTGCATTATAGCCTCCAGCCTTTCTGCTGCCTTTATTTACTGCCTTCTTCCTTTCGTTCTTTATTTGTCTCTATCGTTCTTTTAGATAGCTTCCCCTTTCAGTCACAGACAAATATCAGCGACTATTGCTTGCAGAATAGAAAAACCTACCACTTCACTCGCTGCTCCCAGCTTAAGGTTAAATATCCTCAAAAGCGATCCAGCCTGAGTCACTAGACAAGCAGCGACTGTACAAGTTCGTATCGCACCTTTAGTATATGAAGAACGACAGCGAGAAAGCTAACAAAGGAAAACAAAGAAATAAGTCGGTAGCTTTTAAGTACGAACACAGAATTTTTCCGATTAAATTTTTATTAAAACGTTTCTACAAATACTTAACAAAACTTTACTCGGGAACTAAGTTACTTTCTTCGAACTTGGCAACTAGTGTTAAGGCAAAGCCTCTTAAATTACTTTGTTGGCCACACAGCCTGTGTCTGATATACGATTTCGGCTTCCGGAGTATAGCCGCGTTGTGTCAAGCTGTTACAACGTTTCCGTTCACACTGCAGTTCATGAAAAATGCTAATCTAATCATGATTGCAATGTGCGTCAAAACGTCTGAATAGCAACAATACAGAGGGCCGATAAACCCCAGACGTTGTATTTACACAAAAGTAATTTCAGCTGAACTGATCCACGCTGATATTATACGAAGGTCTAATGTGATTGTCATTTTTCAAGTTCACCACATTTTACAAAAATACATGCGTCGCTTATATACCCGCATCATAGATGTAAGAAAAAGCTACACCTTTAATCTGAATTATTCTTAGAACGACTTTCACTTAACCTTTTAAAGCCTAGCGGTAACTTTACATACGACCAGGTTTAACATCAAAAAATTCTACGTGGTGCCCACATTGCGTTTATGTGTTTTGTACGGCTCTCAGAACAGACAGCAACTTTTGCCTTATAAAACATTAAGAGATTGGTTTTTATAACCGAAGTGTAGAGTGTTTACTGCGCGGTACGCCCTGAGTCCTTATATAAAACAGATACGCTTCGTCTTTAAAGGGTTAAAGGAATACAGTCAAAAAGAAAAACGAAAAAGCACGTACGTTTCGTGTTACAAGCCCAACATACTTGTATGCATAGAGTAACCTAGAAACCTAGAATAGTTACGGACGAACCAAGAATCAAACCCGCGAAGTCCTAAATAGGAGGCAGAAGTGGTAACAACTCAACGGCGACGTTTCGTAAGCAACTTACAAAAAACGACGGGAAGATGCAAAGTAATGAGGGTATTTGTTTTATCGACTGGACCCACAGCGCGAACAGCTACAGTGATGTTCTACAGAACAGGGCTCTTGTAAAGCAATGATTTTGAGTGCTGTATTCTTACTGCACAGTTAGTAACGTCATACAAAAGGTCTTCCGCACGTGTTTGATAAAATGATCAGAGAGAAACATCGTACATTCAAATATATGAGCCTAAATCAAATGAAAAAATAATTAGTGAGGTAACATTTTTTTGTATCTGGATTGTGTAGCCTTAATTCCTGTAAAATTACTTTACAAACTGCGAAAGCCGTCCAGCAGACCCACAGTTCCTTGAACGAACAGTTGAACATGACACCTGCTACCTACAGCGCACGACTCAGCAGCTTCTGACAATCACCGGCAACCGTTCGTGGCAGGTTAGATATTTCAATGCTGACGGCTCCCAACTATTAATCAGGACTGCCTGACACACGAACATTCCCCCTTACCTGTCATACCTGCAATATGAGAAATCAACTTCGTTATTATTATTATTATTATTGTTATTATTATTATTATTATTCTACTTAAATATCTCAATACAGAATTTTATTTTTATATAGTTTTGACTTATACAACATCACTTTTTGTAAAGTAGAGATCTCTGCTGCCTGAAAGAGCATCATTTTAACGGGTTGTAATTAGATGATCTCTCTTTACGTATTTTTAGTTGCCTGATGATGGCTTTTCACAAAAGTCGAAACAAGCAGCAAGCGGTTAAAACTGATAAAGAATTAAGCTGTGACTGACAGTCTGTACTTCCTTTCTTTTGTTCGAATATCACACCGACATGCCATCGATAAGGACATGTTACACAAATTAATTATCTTTGAATTTACGAAGGAGTATCACAACTAAGCGAGGACTACAAACTATGAAGCTCCTCAATATGTAATTGTTTACACTTTCTCTTACTTCGGCTCGAAACATTAACACTGTTCATAACAATAATAATAATAATAATAATTAACAGCAACATCAGAAACAAAAACCTACGCTTTAAACTTCTACTTGAAGTTCCTCGGTTCGAATCCTATCTGCAATGCCATCTATTCCTGATTCAAATTATTTATTTGCGTCAGTATCCACTCAAGAGGTTGGGATAAGCACTCAGAATACGCTAAGAACACAACCCCTGGATAGGGTCCAGTGGGATGCTCTTACAACGGGCTCCATAAAAGTTAAACAATTTCTTGACCAGATGAGAGAATAACAGCTCCTGAAAAAGACTCCGATCTACGGCATAAATCAGTTACAGGGCTACGAACAGACGGATCCATTAGCTTTACCTCTTCATAAAGCGGTCTAATAAACAGAACACAAGCACACTACAACAGTCTGTATTTCAGTGTATGGTCACGAATGAAAAGTAATGAAAAACACACGAGGCATTACTACTTCAAATTAAAGCGAAAAGCAAACAATTACAAATAATCAACCGCATTGTGCGTTTTGAAAATTAATCACACAGTTGTTAATTTCCTACGTAACAATTGCAAGGAATTTGGCGCAGCGTCATACAGGCTTACTGAAACAAAGGAATAGCCCCTCGCCTCGCCACGCCATTTGCCACCGCTCTAATAGCGCGTTCACAAAACACATTTCGTGTAAGCACAAACACATATAAACTAAGAACTCTGCAGAGTAAATCTGGGTATTCACCAAGCCTCAATCTTTCTTTAATAAACTCAACTGAATTCTGGTTTGGCTACGGACATGAATATCTTACTGACACAGCCTTCGAGTACGAAGCACCTTTGCCATAGATTTGGCAATTTGCATGCAGCTGTATGAAAGCGTTCGTTCATCAGAAACCTCTTACTCTGCTTCAAAGTGAAAAGGAGAAGAAAAACGAATAAAAGGGACTAAATAAGTAGCAAGAAAGGCACATTAAGCTCCAAGTGGCGCAGTGTGGCGTCAATTCCTTCGGACCACAACCGACAGAATATCAGCACGACGGCGCGCCGTGCTTTTGCTTCTTTAGTTTTAATGGGGATGAGCTGAGGCCAGAAATCTACACTGCCGTTGCTTAAAAATGAAGGTGGACTGGAACCCACAGTGCCACGGATCCAATTCAGAGATCAGCTTACGTTGGCCAAAGGTTGCTATGTCAAATCGTCGCCAGGGTTCCATCTAAAATCAACACAAGAGATTCAAAAAGGATGGAAAAAATTAATTACAGAATGAGAAGCTTTACATTCTTTACTCTTCAGGACATACTTCTTCTTCTTCTTCTTCTTCTTTGGCATACGGTCCTTACAGTTTAACCATTGCCTCCTTCAGAATGATAACCCATACGGATCTGTCTTCTGCTTTCTTCTTCCATCACTTTAACACCCATGAATTTCACATCATTCTGAATAAAGTCTAGCCACCTTAATTTTGGTCTTCCTACTTTTCTTTTTCCATCTGGTTTCCCGAAAAATATTTTCTTTACAGTCCTATCATCGGACATTCTCACAAGATGACCAGCCCACACGGCATATGGCTAGCGTAATGACATCACGGGTCGTGAGATAGACAGCGCGTGCAGCACGCATGAGGAAATGAAAAACCCATACGAAGTTTGTCATAGATGTAAGGAAAATGAAAGATAAACCCAGGAGTAAATGGTAGATAATATTAAAATTGATAGTCACACATCTGATGCAATAAAGATACGTACAGCTGCAACATCGATCTTCTTTTACTGTGCAACATTATGAGAGAATTAGAACCTGTTCTGCCATCTATTACCACTAAAGTCAAGTCAAAGTGTTTCGGAACCTGTATCTTCAGCTTATCAAAAAAAAAAATAAATAAATAAAAACGAAAAGAATGATTTCTCCCGAAAAATCTCAGCAGAGAAAGGGTTGAAAGAATACTGAGAGAGAAGCGGTACACGTGCATACAGGATGTAGGGAGACAAGAGAAATTCGAAGTTAGCAGGCAAATACGAACCGTAGGGAAGAACTGGGTCGAAACAGCCAAGGTGGAACCTAAGAGCAGGCGTAACAGGTTTCTGAGTGTTAACTTGGAAAACAGGGAGAAGGAACAGGTTGTGGGAACGTAGACGAGATTTAACTGGCCCAGGGCAAAGTCCTGTGCCGGGCTAACACGACTTACCCTTTTCAACTAATAGAACATCCAGTGTTAAGACAAAACTTCATACCTCATGGGCTGTTCATTCCACTAAAACCAGTCGCATGAAGACAGATTTAAGCCAGAGATGCGGATCTTAATGTTGTAACAGAACAATGGAATTGCTCTATGTTACAGCAGCATGAGTGACAAAAGCTAGACCGAGCCACAAAACGAACTGACACAGCAAAACCCAACGTAACGCATTAAACTAGTAATGTCAGGTTAGGACACGTCGTGGTGGGAATCGCTGAAGACGTCTGAATAAAGGACTAAACAGCTTCGGTTGAAACCAAATGAAATGCGGCAGTATACATAAATACGTACTGAACTACCTATACTCATAAAGCTGTAAGCTGAAGAAGTATTACATACAGTCAAGGAGGAGAGGACTATCCTACATACGATACAAAGAAGAAAGGCTAACTGGATTGATCGCATCTTGCGTAGAAACTGCCTTCTAAAACACATGATCGAAGGAAAGTTAGAGGGAAGCATACAAATGACAGGAAGACGAGGAAGAAGGCGTAAGCAGCTACTGGATGGCCTTAAGGAAAAGAGAGGATACTAGAAAGAAGAAGCACTAGATCACACCTTGTGGAGAACTCGTTTTGGAAGAGGCTACGGACCTGTCGTAATACAGACTACAGAATGAATGAGTGAATGAATGAATGAATGAATGAATGAATAAATAAATAAATAAATGAATAACTGTAAGCATTGTGTATGCGAGAAGAGATAGAATTAGGCAATAAAGTAAGACAAACAACGCATCTGAGCCGCGAACGCGTTTAGTACATTTATAAGATTTCAAAATAGCGGCTCTTTCTTTTAACAGAACGTTTAGGAAACTTTCCCGAAATGTTTTCCGCTAGTCTGAACGCATAGCTCAGTCCTCTGAAGACGAAAATTCATGGCACGCTGAAACATTCCAGCCATGTGTCCTATTGCTGTCGCAGTTCCTTCCATCAGACGCCGATGCACGTCCTGTGTGTTGATTGTTTTCGAGTAACCATGCACTTTAGACGGCCCCAAAAAGGAGAAGTCTGAATGAATGAGGGGGCCACAAAACCGGGTAATATGGGTAGTGGGAGTCCAAAATATGCTTTACGTTGCGGCTAAATCGGTGTTGGAGCTACGCCAGGCACAATCTGTACGGTTTGTGCCTGGCGTTACCAGTGGCACATCGCCGGCACCAGCAGTATTCTTCCGCTGCTGCATCCCGCGGATAAAGCAGCTACCACAATAAATTACAGGAACCCTTCTGACTGCTTTCAGGAGTAGAACATGATTTTCATGTTTGCTGTGCACAATTAGAAACTCACCGTGTACAGTCGCATTTGACGCAAAGTGTAGATACTTAATTATTTCGACCAGACGGCGTATGTACTCTTTTAAATCGTAGTCATCGTTCAGATCCGGCTGCATGCTTCGATATTTGAATTCGAAGTGTCAATATAAAGGTAAGTTCTTTCTGTCCACTTCATGAACGCATGCAGGAGGAGTACAGGTTTAGCGCCAATTATTGTTAATCTTTACACTATATGGAGATGAGTGGTAAGCTTCACGACCCGGCCGCTTTATCCCCGACAAACAATTCCCGTACCCATTGAACAGCAGGCTGTGTGTCCCAGAGAAGATAAAAGAAATTTCTACGTGTACTTGAACAAATAAAGGCGCGACTGTTCTCTAAACGGACGAGAAGGCAATATAAAACTATCGGGAGGATGACAGGTCCTGTCACCAGACGCAGTCAACGGCTGGTGCTTTGAACAATTACTGATTAGATGAAAGAATCAGCAGACTAATACAGTAACGCTATCAACTGGCGCAGCTTCTGGTCATCGAAACTACGTAATAAAGCAGCAGACGTTACAAAAAGCCTTACTCCAACTACCGATGAAGTGGAGAAACAGGCTGCTTCTAGGCTTCACCATCCATGTATGAAGATCTCCACGGCTGGAGATAAGGTGCATGCGGCGGAGACACTGAATTTGTCAAGTACGCAGCCACATAGAATCATACCATTGTCTCACCACAACATTAATTGAAGCACGTGGTGGTATTATACCTAAAAGGAAACCACATCAGAGCGACAGGCACTATGGGTTTTCCAGCCATTGCACTTGGCGCTGTTCAATCTCTGATTTAATTACGATAATGGAATAGTTAAATGTTATTGTAAGGCATTCCTCGAGAACAGACTCACCGTTAGTCGGACATCACAAGGATTGCGCTCATTAGGACGGATCTTGGGGCCAGAGTTACTATGAAGAGACAGGAGTTCATTGTGACAATACACGACAAAGGCTGAGGCAAAGCCAGGAGAGATGATACACTAGAGGGGAAGATGAAATTCACTTTGAACATCTATGGTCAAGAATAAGTTCAGAAGGGAGTTTCTCTCTAGACAAGCGATTATTAACCACTTCACTGGAGTCGCCACTGGGTGATTAACAGTCAGGATTCCTATTCAGGACGTCATATATTACACTTAGCAGCACGACAAAGACGATGGAGAATTTGGAACTAAGTGGACAGGGTACAGCGCCTCCGAGTAGATAAAGCAGAATTGAAGTTCTTCATCATATAACAGGCCACGAAAGCTCATAGGGTGAATGGAGGTATAGCTCTACTCTTTCTTTAACCTACGCGCTAGATGGAGTGGATGGTTAACGCCACGCCCCGGCCACTTTACCCCTGGTAAACAAACCCAGCACCCATTGTACAGGTGGCTGGTTGGGATCCAGGGCCGGATTGGATGGGTGCGGAAAATCTCGCCGCCCCCCCCCCACCAGGATTCGATACCCGGACCGTCCAGCCCGTAGCGAGTCGCTATACCGACTACGCTATCCCGGCCCATAAAGCGTAATTACCACTTAATAAGCCAGCAAGAATTCGTCGTTCATGGTACGCGATACTGAATACGGACGTGCATGCAGTCGGACACTTGCCAATTGTCATTTGCTGCGGAAGGAGCACAGCGACGAAAAGTGAAGTCGTTCATGTCAAGTTGCTTGAAGTTTTAAGCTTTGAGGATTACCATACAGACATTAGTGAAGTGTACGGCGGTGCAGCGTACAGCCGGTGATGCACGGAGTCTGGTATCATAAATATTTGGGGATTAGGCTCGCGGCAGTAACGCTGGGATACCAAAACCGTCGTGATGGCGATTTTTAAGAACCGAAAATAATTGTCAACAGAAACGAAAGTATTAACTTTACACTATCAGTCACAAGCCGTAGCACCTTCCTTCAACTTGCTAGAGACGACAAACGCAAAGCTTACGGGAGTCATTCGAAAGTTAAATTCCAACAGATTTTATTCAACACAGATTGGAAGGTAGCATGTGACTGCGCCCAAAAACCGCGAGCGTGACATAGGATATGAAGCATGGCTACTTATCTGTGACTTCAGGTCATACCCGAGACCTTAACACTATGTTCTACAGTTCTCGTGCGATCTGAATAAGATTTGGTACAGGAGATGTTCACAAAAAAATTATTGAGCAATTGTACCTTCTGTGCAAATCGGCGCATTACAGCCACACATTACTAACTAACTCCATGGAGCAGAGGCTTTCTTGAGAAGCTAACAGTTTCTCAGCTAGTCAAGAAATTCCCCGCATTTTATGGAACCCGAAGGTTCATTACCGCATTCACAAGAGCCCGCCACCTGTCCCTATCCTGAGCCAGCTCAATCCAGTTCATGTCCTCCCATCCCACTTCCCGAATACAGCCACACATTACTAGGCAGCTTAAATACATTTCTACCCATGCTTTCCACATTTACTGTCTGATCTGTGTAAAATTTTGTACATGAGATCTGCGCATATACTGTTCACATAAGTTACTCGTATGTCAGTTTCGCAAAAATTGAGGCACAGAGGGCCGTACCTTACCCACTGGCGTAAAGAAAGTTACACTTTCGCAAGTATCTGTAAACCATATGACATTTTGGAAGCACGAAAGTAAAGAAAGCCTTAGTAAAGTCCGCGTACAATGACATGGAGGACACCACTTGCAATTTTCTTTTCCTATCCACGTCAACACTCTTTCGGGATCTCTGTGTGTTTCCCTGTACACTCTACACTGTGCATGTCCATCATCTCTTCACTCCCCACACAAGCAGACCTGTACTCAGCACGCAGGGCCCGTTGTGTAACCTCACTCCGTTTTCCGTTATTCCTGATTAGCTGTATGAACCCATGACACTTAGTATGGATTTAATGTGTTCCATGTCCGTGCACTATATCACACAAAAACACAAATCACCAACAAATGCACGAAGAGAGTTTTATCATCAATCGTAACACACTCCTACATGTTTCGACCCTGCTGAGTCATCTTCAGGGAGAACTTTTTCTTATCGTTACACTAAGGTTGCACTTTATAGTTCAGTGAGAATGTGCTGTTGACTGTGTACTGCGTTGTTTTTGGAGGCGTGAACTCTCTGCGATCCCGCAGTAAAACGATAACAATAAAACAGTTCTCCCTGAAGATGACCCAGCAGGGTCGAAACATGTAGGAGTGTGTTACGATTGATGATAAAACTGTCTTTGTGCATTTGTTGGTGATTAGTGTTTTTGTACTTAGTATGGAGTTTTCGTCCTACGTGTCCATCATACCTTCAGGCGTTTCCATGTGTTTGGCGTGATATACCCCATTTCTACAATGCAAACCCATGCTGCTTTTTCTCATTTGAGGTGTTTTCTCCGTAATATTATTGGCATGTACGGCTACTGTTATACTTCGTTGCTACTTCTTTAATCTCCTTCCCCATCTACGTTAGTCCGTAGGTAGGCTAAAAAATAAGTTTTGAATACGCATATTTTGAGTGCTTTGTTTTCAGCTCCATTAACAGCAGTTCAGATCTAACTGTGCTGCTATCTCACCCATGTTCCACACAGCCCCCGCCACTGGTCAGGCATTCATAATACCGTCTGCCGACCATTTCGCTTTCCTCTTACATACTACATGCCCGTGTAATGTGTTATCAGCCAACGCGCACAACTGCTTCCACATCGCGATCAACTTTAAATCTGCGGCTACCAAGATTTTGTACCAGCGCTGGAAACAGGTGATAATCGTCTGGCGTCGAATTACCCTGATATAGCACTCAGTGTAGGGTCTTTAGTTACGGGACCGTACGTCATGGACACTTATTTCACGACCAACCCTGGTATATGAAGAAGGCCCGTTCTGTTGTAACGCCGCGTTATTTTTTGATTGTGGTGGGTACTCTTCTAATAGGTAGATTAATGATATTGCATTTTGTGGGTTCTCCAGTAGTTTTTACCATTTACTTTTCCTCATAATCTCCCTATGCTTTTACGGATACGTCACCAACCGGTTTACTAAACGTGCCACGGGCAGGCGGCTACTGCAGTACATAGTCGCACAGATGGTCAAAACCGCAACAGACAGCTAAGAAACAGTCTCTCCGGACAACAAATACTTGTAGGAAAAACAGCCTATCAAAAAACACACTTTTAGAAAATCCGGTGCAAGTGATAAACCCGATACCAAAGGATTTCAAGGGAATTTTTTTAAAAACTTATGTTGTCTAATTAGTGAAAAAAAAAGTTGTTTACTTTGCTTTTAGTGTTTTACTCTGACATATCTGAGCGCCTAGCAGTTCCAGCAACACCTACAGCAGCACTGTCTGGCATGCAGTCTGCAAAGCCAGGCGAGTACTTGCGCAAGACAGGACAAACGGAAAATCGTTTCGAAGGAAATGAAAACAAATGCAAATAAAAGCAAACTCGTGTTCTGGATAATGTTGAAACGCATCGATCTTGGATCAGACGTCCGCGGATCAACACAGGCTGTGGGAAGAGACGCAATTACAATATACACGGATTAATAAAACCACACAGTCTGAAGAAATACAAAAACCCTTGTGCTGGCATTTAAATGGCTCGAATCTGTGCACTGACTGACCAATTATGTTCACATTAGACGACACAGATGCAATTTATACATAAAACCCTACAAACATTACAACAGCGGAAATATATTTTCGTGAAAATTAACAAAGGTTATAATGCGCGTCCCTATTTTACAGTAGCAAAAGCGCCTGTTTTTCATGCATATAGCAGGAAAGGTAACGTTGATCTCCTTCTTAATTAAGCACCTCTCTTGAACACGAACGTGCCAGTAGCGGCGTTGCTCCATGCACCTGTAACCGAGGCACTGGTCGCGGACAAGGGTTAAGTTTACGCCTGGGTGACTCCAAAACAGATTGAACGTCAAATAATGAAACTGTTAATTTATTACGCCAATATACGGCCTGTGACAACTTGCAACTCTTCCAGCAAGTGGGAACTACTCCCATAAAGCTAAGCGAACAGTCTATATGGCTCGAACGGTAAGTAGGTGCGAAGACCCGCAACAGCAGATGGGCCTATAAACCAACTAATGCTAGATACAAGACCAATCGGACCCAAAGTACGAAACATTTGTCTAGCAATGCCCTCGACAGTTAAGGGTTGGTCTATAAAGTACAGCTGCTGAGTAAATTAAGTGCGCATGCGCTGTAAGCTGAGATTTCGTTCTACCCTTCGTACTCACAGCATGGGGGCTGCTTTTGGGGGAATGAAATTTTTAAAACCTGTGGATCATCTGCACAAAGAACCACTGAAGCGGTCCGCACGCTTTGTATTCTTACATGAATGATGTTCGAGAAGAAAATAATTCCAAACAATCGGCCACTGTAATTAGGAATTAAGAAGAAATGAACTCTGTGTCTGAGGAAAGGTACACAGACAAATATACAGAACCTAGCGTGACAGCAACCTATATGTTCTGGGCCATGCTGAATGACTGTCACGAAAACATTAATTAGAAGAACACGATTTCTATAAAACTAATTTTGGTGCCACAGAATATTTCAGTTACTTATAATTCTAGTGTTTTAAACGAAATAGCGTTACGTAACAGTAAATATTAATTTGGGGTTAGAAGTTACAATTTTGGAACTACACTGTGTCAGATTAAAAACTGAAGTACACAGTATTCCATCCATTCGTCCTTCCATCTAAAATGCATCCATACACAAGTACAGGGTTAGTCAAAATTATGTTAACACTTAAAGTGTAGGAACCATTTATCCCCAAAACATACATGATCTGTGCAAGATGATTTACAGGACGGTCTCAACCTGTTCGCCGTCACGTTTAACACACAATAACCAGCGAGCAACAGTACCAGTGTTAATCTGTCACCCATGACGTACGTCTATCTGCAGGAGAAAAATAATCCACTAGTGTTAACATAATTTTGACTAACCCTGTACATATGACCCACTCAAAGATCCATCCACCACAACATATCACTCAGTCAACTCACAGATCTTTCTGTCCACACATCGAACCACCAACAAGGCATCCACCAATACACGCACATTCATACTTGTTTACGGGGAAGAAGGCGCAGAGCAGAGACGTGCTGGTGCTAGTGAGGTTCAGCTGGTAAGATCTGCGCTACAAAACGGACCGGAACTTGCCCTGCTGTTTTCCAGCAGGCAGGTGTTCCGTTAAACTTAAAAGACGCGCTATAAGCAACCCAACATGCATCAACCCCAGCTATTCTCTGCCCTGCTTGTGTGTACTACCTGTAAAACAAAACCACATCAACACATCAAGTCTTATTATAGCTGCAAACAATGTAACAACCAAAATGAAGTAACACGTGAAGGCTGCATCAATTTACTGTCTCCCATTCCACTTCAGTACTCTCACTGCTTAACGTGCGTCGAGGTAAGTCATAATTTAATATAGACCTGCGTCTTAGGGAAACCAAACTTAGCCTGCTTCATTAGCTTTTACGAGCAGATACCGAACAGTCAGCTAAACATTTTGCAGTGAAAATATATGAATACATAGCGGCCATACAGCAACACAGTAAACATCGGTGATACTGGGGTCTATTTCACAGAGACTGCTGGAAAAATTCTCTTCCTACAGAAAGGGCTGAAATAGCTAGCAAATGCACGCACTGACTGAAAACTGTGTCTGTGTGTGTGTGTGTGTGTACAATGTCGTTATTTGCCCATTGCAACTACAAATGCACGCACTGACTGAAAACAGTGTGGGTGTGTGTGTGTGTGTGTGTGTGTGTGTGTGTGTGTGTGCGCGCGCGCGTGTGCAATGTCGTTATTTGCCCACTGCAACTACAAACGCATGCAATTTCTGCAGGAAAGTTCCTTGCGTCCCACACAATTCATTCTTCTCCTCAGGTCCGGACGCATTCCTCAGCACTCTGTATCTAGCGGCTACGGTGGGTGGGCATGTGGCCAGGTTGTGAGAGACAAGAAACACACAGAAATGTCGATGGCGAAGTCTCTTTTGAAATAAGAGGTGGACGGAACTGGTTCAGGATCGTATCACATGGCGGGCTTTGTGAACTTCCCCTTCAGGTTCTGATACCGTATTACTTGACTTAAGACGACTGACAGAAGAGAATGCGGCCATGGGATTAGTGCTGCTATGTTACTCATGGCGATGCCGCCTTCGGGTACACAGAATTTTAATTAGGGTAAAACAAATATTTTAAAACAAACTGTCAGTAAAGGGAAGAAACGACTTACCCTTTATTACCGCGCGAAGGAACCGTCTAAAGTTATGTTCGATATGCCAATACACTGGGTCTAAAAGCGCCTATTTGAAATTTGTTAGAAACATTAAACGAGCTGCGATAATTTGAATGCGTCGGAAGGTTATACAAAAACAGACGACGCGCTAGAAACTGCGGAAAGGAACACGTCACTAGAATTCAAAAATGGATCTAGAGCTGGACATAAATTTCCTTGAAGTCAGTACTCCCATACAAATAAGACATAAACGCACTTGCACAAAAGGCGGGTACTTTGAACAGCTGAGATACCAAAGCTTCTTCAGCCCTTTAAAGACGAAGCGTATCTGTTTTTTGTAAGGACTCAGTGCGTACCGCGCTGTAAACACTCTCCACTTCGGTTATAAAAACAAATCTCTTAATGTTTTATAAGGCAAAAGTCGCTGTTTGTTCTGAGATCCGTACAAAACACAAAAACGCAATGTGGGCACCACGTAGAATTTTTTAATGTTAAACCTGGTCTATGTAAAGTTACCGCTAGGCTTTAAAAGGTTAAAAGAACGCTGCTCCACGGAGTCAGGCACACTGTCAGTGATCTGTGGCTGTTAACAGGCAACTCAGGTACGAGAAGAGGACAACTCTCACAGTGTTAAATCCCACAGACGGCCACGCTGGAGATAACGGTTGCTAATACTGGGCCTGCCCCACTGGTATGTATGCCGACACAGCTACGCACGTAGGTAAAAGTGGCCCGTCTCGGTTATTACGTGTAGGAAGCCACAACCAACCGCAGTACGGTGGGAAGTTCCAGATATCGGATATAGCATGCAGTACGCTTATACATAGTCCATTATTGGGCACGGAATTCAGCTACAAAGATGAATTTATTCTGTAAATTTCGATATATATCCAACTCACAGATTTAAAATGGAAACCGTTTCATGTCATAACTGGCACAACAGCAGTTCTCAATGAAGGAGGAACACGGGACGGGGGTGCGTGTTGCTTTTGCTGCGACACAAAGCGTACTGTGTGACACAGACAGCAGTGTCGTGCACTATACAATCTAAAATGCTAGACGTAAAAATATAATTTCTTTGTAAATGTACTGCCACGGTCACCCCCCAATATCTGACCTCTGCCACTATGTTCGAAAGATTTAATAGCTATTGCTATATTATAGTTCTGTGACGTTTTAACGTATGTCTACTTATTTCTGTGTTCGTCCCTAAACCAACCTTCTTACTGGCGTCTAACACAGGTGTTGCGTAACATCAAGGACTAAAATTGCGCCCTCAGTACACGTCTTAATACCTCGAGCTTTCGGCACGGGAAGGCGGTCTTCTTCATGAAGTACACGAATAGTGTTTTCATTCCAGAAGATTCACAGAACAGAATTCAGTGTACTAAAAAGAAACAGAAATTACAGAAAAAACAAGGAAGTAAGAAAGTGATTGTGTCACAGTACGTCAAACGATATGTGGTTTATAAGGCTCGGAGGAAGTATTTAAATATTGTAAAGACAGGCGGTAGATTGAGGAATAAGATGAATAAAAATATTGTTGTTAGATCTAGACATAAAGGTTGTGAACTGCGAATAACCTGGCGGTAAGCAGACACAGCCTCCTGTAAAATGTGACTCAACTAACGCTTATTTTGATTGGGGAAGAACTGTAACTAGCCGACCCCAGTGGCCGCGCAGTCTAAGGCGCGAGCCTTCGGTCGAGCGCTTGCTGAGATTGTGGGTTCGAATCCCACAGGGGGCATGGATGTTTGTTGTGAAGTGTCGTGTGTTGTCAGGTACAGGTCTCTGCGACGGACTGATCACTCGTCCAGAGGAGTCCTACCGAGTGTGGTGTGTGTAACAGAGGGTGACCTACAACCTCCAAAAAAAAAAAAAAAGGAGGGGGGACCTAGGCCCGAATTGGGCTGCTGCGCCACAGGAAAGGAAAATAATTGTAACTAATTATGCACACAATTATATTTTCAGCTGAGAAAAGCACTGAATTTGTCATGTTCCTGACACACACCGAAAATTCATCTGACTAATTTATTAGTTGTTCCTTGCTGGCCAATACTTACTAAAGCCTTATATCATAAGGGCACCTGTCACTGCACCCGATTCACTCCTGTCACAGAAGTTAACGCACGAAAAGACATCAGCCAGACGCCAGTCACTTCACAACGACACCGTTAACGGAAGGAAACTGCAGTGCGCCTATACTTCAACAACTAATATAATCTCCCCTCAAGCAAAATGCAACTATCGAGAGGCACGACGAAATTAAGTGCTAAATAAATCCTCCTGCTGTCAAGGAAGCAAGCAGACCTTACTGCAGAACACAATAACAAATCCTACCGTGAATGGAAGCAGGCATAAGAAATTGGCGGGGACCAAGCAGAAGATTTGGACATAATTTACAGCGATATTTTGTGTTTCACTACAACTGCAGAGTCCCGGAGAATATGAAGCGAATTTTATTCCTTATCATATCCGGGACAAGGCAAATGCCTAGAGCGCAAATAGCGACAATTTTAAGTATAAAGATACGTGTACCAGACCTGTTATACGGAAGAACGTGGCAGTTGCGAAGGGTACAAGCTCAAAGTGTCAAGTGTTACACTGCAGTGAAATACGTATAATAGGGCTGCTATATGCTCCACGCATTCAAAAGATGGCCGAAAACTTTCGAAAGATACGAATGGAGCAAATGTGCAGTGTGAGACACAAATTTCACCCTCTATTCAACATGAAACTAAAGACCGAAATACCGACACGATCTGACTGCATATCAAACAAGTGTTGATGGCAAAACGAGATGGTAATAAAGTGCTACAAACTCTCGAATTTGTCACTCGTTCCGACAGCAGCATAAAACACGTTGGGTGGCACACATAAAAACTTTAGAAAGAAAACAAATTTTGTGACAATTCCTTTCAGTCCACAGAATACAACTTACAGACGCGAAGAAAACATGTCTCTAACAAGGTTACGGCGTAAGTTATGTGCATTTTAAGTTGACAGAAAAAGAATGGCCGAAGTTGTTAGGTGTAGTGCGAATGCAGTGCAGTATGTTTGTTAATGGAGAAGTTGCTAACAATTTACGTAGTCACGTACTGTTCTTCTTTTACTTCAGTTTGAAGCTCGACAGACGGTAAACAGTTACAGAACTGGAAACCAGCAAATGTTCGAAGGTAAGGAGGAACTGCCTACGTCTGATGACGCAATTAAGGAATCTGATCTCTGCGTATTGCTCCCACTGTTAATTTTGCGACCGTATATATGCGAAGTGCTACGTACTGCTGTGTTTTCGATGTGCTTCCACGCTGTAAAGCAATACTTTACGACACCCGAAAGAAGGCGGGCTGAAGCCGCAGCGGTTCAGGGACGTTCCCGGTATCAGTTTGGGCCAGTACGTCAGCTCTCCTGGGATTTTCGTGGTTTTACTTAGTTCTTCACGGCAACTGACAGGGTACATCTGCAAATGACGCCATGACCGCTTCCTTTAATGTAATTTACAATTCATAATTCGCTAATCATGCTAACATCTGACGCTAGCACCACCAAAAATAATAAACAAATTATATTACTGTTGTGCAAGGAACCCTTCCATTAGATGCGGGGGAAAGGGATAAAATTTCCCAGTTTGGCTCACGGCAACAAATTCCGTGACCCAGACGTGTTTTTAGCCCTATTATTTATGCAAGAAGAGTGACACAGTTCACTCCAGTTACGAGTACACACGCTTCTCAGACGAGTTCCATGCGTCCTCATCTAGGTTTATCTAATTCGTGTTCATATTTACCTGTATTTATTGTGGCAAAATTACATGAAAGAAATGGTAAAGAATACTATATTATTATTCACGGAAATGAAGGCCTGAATAATTTTTACGCGTGTTTGGTAACTACATAAAAACATAAAAAATGTTACAGATAAAAATCTGTTCACTGTACTCCATGTTTGTCAGCTATAGGTAGCTTTCAAAAAAATCACATAAAACTCCATGCAAAGTCAGGAAAACCAAATTTCATGAAATACTTAAATAAATTTAATTCCGACAGGTGGTATGACTTGTTAGAGATGGATTACATACATCGTAAGGTCTACACCACCACAGAAGGGCACAAAGGGGAGCAGACTTCCAGCGCGGTGCGACATTCGAAGCTCCGATCCTACTGCGACCATCGACCACCGATTAACCCTTTAAAGACGAAGCGTATCTGTTTTATATAAGGACTCAGTGCGTACCGCGCTGTAAACACTCTCCACTTCGGTTATAAAAACCAATCTCTTAATGTTTTAGAAGGCAAAAGTTGCTGTTTGTTCTGAGATCCGTACAAAACACATAAACGCAATGTGGGCACCACGTAGAATTTTTTAATGTTAAACCTGGTGGTATGTATAGTTACCGCTAGGCTTTAAAAGGTTAAAGTAATAACTCATATCTACATAAAATAAAATAAAATAAAATAAAATAAAATAAAATAAAATAAAATAAAGATCAGGTAACCCGTCTTAATGGAGACTACTTGAAAAGCTGATAGTCACTTAGCTGTTCCAGACATTTCACGCTTTCGTGGAACCCGAAGCCGAGTCGCGCAGACTCAGTAATGGTAGTTACTTTTGCGATGGTAAATCAATTTCAGAAGCGTGCAGCATTTATTACGAGGTACATAACGAAGAGTGCCAGCTACATGTGTGCACGTCGGCTGGAGTTAGTCTATTGTGAACAGCTTGCTACTCGTAATAGACAGTGCAAGCAATTACTCGCATGCTTCTTATATCAACTATGGGACAAATTAAATTTACAAACACCTTGGCGCACTGTTCGCTCAAAATCGGCTCTGTAACTGCGACACACATTCTCTTCAGCAAACAAAATTATATCGACTACGAAATCCAATCTCTTTGAGCAATACAAAATTCGTAACAGTGTAAAAGCAGCGATTAATGACATAACAATTCTGCACACTTGTCGTTGTGTCTTCACGAATCGCGAAAATAACTTTAACTACATGGGGGACGGAGAGTGGAGGACTGGGTTCAGTGATTCTGAATGCCAATGGGCCACGGCGAAAGCTTCAGGAAACATTAACAATTTTACTCACTCAGTTTTTCTTATTTATATGAAAAAATATTGGGCCCATCATATCCGTGTGTGTATTTGTCGTCTCTTGTTCCCTGTAATAAGTTTTAAACTGACCAATATCTATAAACTTTGTACGAACTCCATGCCACTAGAGGCCAATCCACCTTAATACTCTTCCTCACCATAAATATAACTAAACTGGCGGCCGTATAAACTTGTAAGTTTATAGTGACCCTAGTAAACTATAATGTGAGAAATACTCGGATAGTGTGGAACTTTGAAGTTACACCTGACAACTCCGGAAATCTACATTACCGTATATAACATAATGTCGCAGAACAAGCATACTTTTTGCAGGTCTCTCTGCAGTGGTCAAACAGTTTAAAGGAAACAAGTGCCAGGAAGTTCCTGTCAGGAGTACATTACGGCCCAAAGTGTCTGTCATTGCATTCGGTCCCTCCCCTCACCGGATAACCGCGGAAACTGAAGTGGAATGGGTGCCAATGGAGTCTAGACTCACCCTCTTCCTCGTCTCGTAGTCCAGAGCACCGGCAACATAGATGGCGCCAGTCATATTCTTGACTGCGAAAGCTCCTCCTATGTTCCCGCTCGTGATCTCATATCGAATACGGGAGGCTGAAAACAAAACGCACATTATTACCGTCATGGTACAACGACTGAAAAAGAAACTGCCTACTATATATGGAAATGCACTTAAAAGAAGAACTACTGGAGCAGAACCTGAGTTTCCAACACCGCTGAAAACCCATTACGCTCCGAACTAGTTTCATTGCTGTTTGATCCCCACAACCTGTCTAACACAGGTTTAGTGTTATTCCACCACATTCTTAAGCGTGTTTATTTCCAAGACGTTCCCCATCAAACGTTTGTATGTATTCCTCGTATCCTCTGTTATAGCTACATGCCGTGCCAATAGCAGCAGCCTCTGGTATGTCAGAAACCAAAGAACACTGCACAATGTTTCTCGACATGTGACACGGTAAACTTCTCACTTACTTAACTGTTCACAAGTCCAAATATTTTCCTGAATATTTCGTTTTCAAACATGTATTGTGTACGGTTCCGACTTGCCGACGAAGACTCGAGGTATTTAACGGGACCAACTGGGTAGGCTTCTTCCACACTTCTTACAAGAAGACGGTGAAGGAACAATCCACCGAACCGTCGTGTTTTTGGGATGTTGTGTTGCAGTTGGACCAAAAACAAAGTCCAATTGGAATGTCATAGTAATAACAATGCACCTCTATCTATGTTATTCCCCAACGCAAGGAACCACGTTTGAAATAAATACAAAACACCTGGTAAAGTAACTGATATATAACAAAATACAGAATCGTTCATATCCATACCTTATATCTGTAAAACATTTCAGACACGGGAAGGAATTATCAGCATACAAACTACGGAAATTTATGGTGCTCCGCAGTGTGGGTACGCCTGAGGTGAGACAAGGTCTGCAGCACCGGATTTTTGTTTCTGTAACAGACCTGCATCTGTAGAAATTCTACACTGATGCCAATTAAGTGCGTAAAGTGGCAAAGAAACCAGTTCGCAATATAAGCATTCCTAAGTAAAGGACATCTTTTCACTTGTATTAATAATACACAACCGACAGCTGAGACGGACACACTTCCGGGTTCACTGCTGCGTGATCTGCATGGCGTCACAGGATACCGAGCTAACAAAGATGCAACGTTCACACTTTTAATGTGTTCCATGTCCGTGCACTATGTTATACAAAAACACAAATCACCAACAAATGCACAAACAGAGTTTTATCAATTGTAACACACTCCTACATGTTTCGACCCTGCTGGGTCATCTTCAGGGAGAGATTTTTGTTGTCGTTGCAAGCCGGGACCACAGAGAGTTCACGCCTCCAGAAACAACGCGGTACACAGTCAACAGCACATTCTCACTCAACTATAAAGTGCAACCTTAGTGTAACGACAACAAAAAGCTCTCCCTGAAGATGACCCAGCAGGGTCGAAACATGTAGGAGTGTGTTACAATTGATGATAAAACTCTCTTTGTGCATTTGTTGGTGATTAGTGTTTTTGTAATGTTCACACTATCCAACTGCGTCTGTTCTGGATCCCTAGGTTCACGCATGCTGCAGCCAGCAGGGGCGCAGACAGTCGCGAGCCTAATGTGTTTATGTAAAGATCTGTGAAGCTGGGGCAGACCTTTTGTCATGGTGACAGATCAGAGCAACTGTCACACTTCTACGTTTCCGCCGCGCGCTGTTTTGATGTTAAATGCTGTTCCACACTTTAGCAGGAGCGAGATACAGACATCATGTGAGAATCAAAGTCCCAACATAAAAGACGGCAGAAATTTATGCAAAACGAGATTCTCAGAATTTTAAGTTATGCCCATAAGCACATGCACGTGTCACAGAGGCAGGCTGACACGCCACCTTCCCAGACTACAGGCTAACCAAATTATACTACAGTCTGGAGCAGAGTTATGCCATGCGTATGTTTTGGCGGCTGAGTGTCGTCTATCGTTGTGTGGTGACACTGACCATTTCTATGATTGTAAAACGTCACACAAAAAGTGCTGAACACTACTGAAGTTCCACTGCGGGGAAAGAACCATTCTTTATAGCCTCAAAGTCGATCAGCTGGTCAATAAGTTGACGAACTTATAGAATCACAAAGTTCACACTGTCGTGTTCCCCAACAGCCTTCCACTGGACCTGGTGCTGAATCACACAAATATGTAGACTGTATTTTTATCACCGAATTCCTCCCCGTAGAGCGGACGACATAGTTTCTATATAGCGACCGGCTATGCTGCCAGCTCCGTAGTGCTCGGTCCGGTGACGAACAGTGCTCTCTGCATCCTCAGTGTCCGTAGCGTTGATGATTTTAGACAATTAATAGAGTACGCAAACTAGACTGCCAAACACAACGCTCATGTATTAGTCGATTGCTTAATAACATTAATAATCGAATGTGTTTCTACGTATCAACAAGTGGTCACCACCAGGCGGGCCCTTCACCAAAATGCAGAGTGATTACATGCAGTAAAATGTCTGACATTAGTCTAATCCTACCTGTATTGCACCAGACATTTTAACGTATGTAATCACACATCATTATGAACCTTCCTGTTGATGACAACTTGTTGACAGGAACACACTGGCGAATTACAGTCCTGTGCAGTTGTCTTGCGTGTCAGTGTTGTGTCTGATGGCCTTGCGTGTTTTATCAATTACATAAATCGAGTCAATATCCTGACGCCCTGACGAACAGTCACGATACCTCAGTCAGTAGCATGACCAGACTCCGTCATACACGAGAGGCATCGACCCCTTCAGAACGGATTCTCCACTTGCTCACCACGTTCATACCGGTACTGCAGCCCCTCGGGTACCATACATGGTGTCGGACGTTCCTTCTTTGGCTATAACGAAGATACTGAATTTGTACAGCTTTACTTCATCAAGTCCCCATCTCTCTTTATTATGCGCTACATACCTAGAATCACAGTTATACGGCACCCCTAAACTGCTAAAGAGTCAGCGAAGGACATTCTACTACTGAAATTCAGCAGCACCAATAGAATGTTCACGCATTTCCAGCTATTCACACTAGCCTGATACTGGTGTCTATTTTCATAACAAACATAAGTAGAAGCTACTGCTTATTCTGTCTTGTAGGTAACAACACCCAGCCTACTACAAAAAGTGTGACAGCTCTCTACTGGAACTACGAGTAGAAAACGACGGCTTCCAAAGAACACACTTTGTCTTCATTATTCCCTTCCTCTAAAGAAAGTCTTCATTTCGCAGACGGATATTTCGCAGGCGGGGTTTCAAACGCCGAACTACAATAATGAAATACATTACTCTTACAGACGCCAACGTCAAAACAGCTACACGGTTGTCGTTCGCAATAATAACACGACTCTTTTAACTTAAGAATTCCAGGCATTTTGTGATGACGAAGTTTGAAACGCAAACAATGCCAAAGAGAATTTCCTTAATTTACGGAAGAAAAAACGCAGATCTTTCTTTTACGAACTTTCACTTGACGAATTCAAGCGTTGCCTCACCAGCAGAATCACAAGCTGCAACACCGCTAACACCGAAGTCTAAGAAAGCAGCATTCAGCTGCTATCTATGGTGCAACCTAGTGTTACCCTCTCTTCTCCACAGGTCTTCCAAGAAGTTTCCTAACTTCTTTACAAATGTCCCGTCTCTCTCATTTGAACTACATGTCCAAATTTCACTATCCTAACAGCACTGAATTAACTGCATAAATTAGGAAATTCCTCATAATGTGATATCCTGAATTACTTATTGTCATCCTACTTAGGTTCAAACATTTACAAGAGCGCTATGATTTAAGATATTTGTAATTTAATTTTATTTCAGAATTGGAGCCCGGTTTCACACCGACACAAAACAAATATCAAGTTACAATTCCGTATACATTTGTCTTCATTATTTTAGAAAAAAAGACGGCATGTTAAAAATTCTGTCGTTCCCACATTAAAGGGACGCATGGATACCACATTTGCATCAATGGCAGCAGGAAACTGACAAGCATGCAGGGAGGGTAATTTCCAATGACACGTGAACACCTACATACATAAAAATACATGGTCAAGTGGTACCATTAGATTAGCTTCCATTGGAATGGAAAATCCATAGAATGCTTCACACGATATGTTTATAAACTCAAGGAAAAATGGACTTACTAATATGTCAGACACTGGCACATGATCAAGGAACAAATCTCTCATGAAACAGCAATTTGCCGTAACCCCCCCCCCCCCAATTCACAATTTTATTGGAGACATCAAAAACTTTGACTGATCCTCAAGAGACCAACACTGAAGCATGTTATGTTTTTACGAAAATAAGACAACTAAATATTTTTGTGGACACAACATTTTGACAGGTGTGTTTGTAACCCAGCTGTCAAGTAATGCGGGAAATCTCAGTTTGACGAATGTTGTGGGTTACGACAAATTGCCATTTCATAAGCGATATGCCTGTGCCTGTTTCAGGTGTTCGCAATATTTTAAGTTCACATTTTCAACAGGAAAATTTAAATACACACACTCTCGGTTACTTTCACATGAGAATATTTACGGGTAGCGGTAATACCACCCGCTGTGTGACAGTAATGAAAGCAGACGAGTATATTTAATCAGTCTCGGTACAAGGAAGTTTTAAATTGTGTAACAGGCTAGCACGGTTTCAGAAACAGCCGCCATATATGGTGACGTCATACTAGTCACGCGGGAACCTCACATGACTTGACACGCACGACGGTAATTTGAAACTTGCCATGTAAGTTTGGTCGAAGTTCTGAAGATGCTTCCTCGCCTTTGTCGTGCTATTCTTGTCGGAATGGAGTAATGCAAAGTGAAGAACAAAGCACAGTGACTTGTCACAATTTAATTGTGTTAAAATGGTTTCACGACATACATCCTTTCCAAGCGAAAATTTACTGCCAACTTTACATAGGCCCGTGTGGTGCTGACAACTCTAAATGAGGAAGCACTCTGAGATGATCATTAAGAAAGACGAAGAAGAGTTGACATTTCTGGTGTCGTTACCAGGTAGTCGAAATGGGCACAAGTCTAACAGTTGCTGCCACGAAAATTCATTTTGCACTGCCGCAAGTCCCGAGTTGTACTACGCAACCCCGAGATACAGCATTTCGAAATGCAGTATCACGCGTCACACTAATTACACAAAGAACGCCAGACAAGACGTCTTATACTTTTTTCCCCATGGCGCAACAGCCCCAGTGGGCCAGGGCCTCCTCATTACCGAGGCTTCACCATCACTCTCAGAGACACACCACACTCAGTAGAACTCCTTCAGCCCGACGCAGAGACTTCTACGTGACAACACACAACACTCACAAGAGACAGACATCCATGCCCCCGCCAAGATTCGAACCCGCAATCCCAGCAAGCGAGCGGCCGCAGATCCACGCCTTAGACCGCGCGGCCACTGGGATCGGCGACGTGTTCTGTTACCTTAGGAAATAACTGGTTCACTAAATGATCACACTGAGCGGGTTGATGAAGAGTTAACCTTCTAAGCTTGTACTCATGAATTACCTAGTTCAAATCTCGGCGGAGCTACCGAATATGCCAAAATCCTCATGATTATTCTCAGGCCCTTCAGCTAAGCACTACGAAACAGGTGACGGCTAATTTGTTCTAAATCGCGTTTATAAAATGTTTTATTTCACAAAGCCGTTAATTGCTAAGGCAATATAGCAACGGTGACAGACGAACAAATGCGTACGAAGCGTGCATGGAATGATACTGACAGGGGACAACCGAACTACTGTGCTCGGAGAGAAACTTGTCCCAGTGCCAGTCTAACCACCAAGAATCCCACACCGACTGGCCTGGCACTGAACCCGGGTGTCTGCGGTGTGGGGCCGGCGAGCAACAGCCTGAGGCATGGCACGGCCCTCAGTTAACCAAACGCAGACAAACTTACGCGTCTTGTCGTGCAACTCGACGCTCAGTAAGTCACGGGCCATCTACCCTACATTACTTGGCGCTAATAAACGTAAGCTAATGAAACAATGTCGTTAAACAACATAATGAGTCACATTAATCGACATACGTTATTGAAAATGTCAGCTTACAGAATTGTCTGCAATTATTTTCAAAGAAGTCTAAATCAGGTGTTGTATTAACTAACAGACCTGATGACTAATTCCAGGTACCGTTATGTTCCTTGAGGAATTAAAAGCCATTCAGATGCTAAAGAAACTAGTTTTTTTATGAACACCGATGGGTCATCACCGTCACCACAAAACCCCATCACTGGGACACGTCTTGAGCCACTTCAGTCTACAGGCAGTTAAAGTGAAAGAAGTCTGCAGTGAAATGATTGGACATTTTTTGCAGTCTGCCCAGAAGCTACTATTTCTGCCGTTTCTATTCCTTCTTTGGCTTTCCGATAGCATTCCCACATCCCACGTCTCACTGGCACAGTTTACGACTGGCTTAACCAATATTTTGTGCCATTTCCAATATGTGCTCCTGAACACTGTTCAGACTGCAATAAAAACGGAGGTTTTAACGGACAGTAAAAATTATAGTATTTACCTTCATGCATCAGCTTTTTATCGTCGGCTATTGTTAGGGACGCAATTCACATTTTATGATGTAACAAAAATCAAGTGATCGATAAATCACAAAAAAAAAACTGGAAATACGAACCAACTACAATGCCTAACAAGCTAAGCCGCCCTTTGAACACTATTTGCTTGTTGTTCTTTTTTTGTTCATACATAAAGTTCATAAATGATGCGTGTAGCTAAACGAAATTAAAACTCGCTTGACTACATCAGTGCTTGCGTGCAGCTCCCCAAGAATTTTAACTGTATGCTTTCAAAAGAAATACGACACCACAAACATTATGAATTCTGCAGTATGCTAATATAGACTAACCTAGTCGTATTCTTTGACTGTTCTGAGACGACAGCGTGTTCTGCTGCGCTAACTACAATGATCATCGAGAAACAAACACCCCATAACAGAGCCACTAGTTTACCAACTGTAACAGCAGATACACTGAAACTGCCCGACTGTTAATTTTAAACATTTATTTTGAAAAACTGAAACATTTAATACAATAACAGCGTGCGGATTCGACAATGTTACACTTGACCCGACACACGGATGAGCAAATCGCAGCGGCAATAAAAGGATGATTTCATTTATTATGGGGAATGGTTAACATGATATAATGAAGTGTAGTTACTGGTCCGTAATTTCAGGTATGTACAGAAAATCGCTGAACGAATTATATGCTAGGAATATTGCAACATAAACGTGCGAATTAACGTGCATTTTAACCTGGTCATTAATTCAGCAGTGAGTGAGTTTTCTAGTTGATGTTAGTGTGGAGTTAATGAAATCAACAGGCAGTCACAGCTATATGAATCACAACGGTTAATGTAACCACGAGCTGGAAACACCGGTCAATAGTTCAAGCGACGGATTACATTGCTACAACCTACAGGATGTACCTCAACCGGACTCCACGCACACATTTCCAAAATCAAAACGCATGCGTAAGGTTTGAAAGCAACAGACATGTTCGGATCATAAAAATGCAGCTCCGTATGTGCAGGGAATTCTAACAACAAACTGATGCCAGCTGCAAAACGCGTGCACAAGGATACAGACTTTAATATTGCCGCACATGGTGTGTAACTCGCAGGTACACGAACATGAAAAAGTGACCAGCGGTTTATTTTAACGAACGAACGAACGAACGAACGAACGAACGAACGAACGAAAGAACGAACGAACAAACGAAAGAAAGAACGAACGAACGACAGAACGAACGAAAGAAAGAACGAACGAACGAAGGAACGAAAGAACGAAGGAACGAACGAAAGAAAGAACGAAAGAACGAACGAACGAACAAACGAACGAAAGAACGAACGAACGAACGAACGAACGAAAGAAGGATCATAATACTTTCATACACCAAGATTTTCAGAAATTGATTTCGTTCTGCAAGCACCTGAAACTTGATCTAGCACCCTGAAGAACAAAGACTGAATGACATTTCCGGAGAAGGAACTTACGAAAATGCGTGGCCCTACAGACAGAGGAAGCAAGCCAATTCACAGTGAATACATTAGTAACTTTTACTGTTCGCCAAATCCTAATGGGGACGCAAATAGAGGAGGAATGGGAAGGTGGGGGGGGGGGCGGAGCATGCAAAAAGCATGGGAAAAATCATACAAATCAAGCAACAATTCAACAACAAAATCTTATGGCAAGAGACATGAGAAAGCTAGGGAAGATAATATTAAAAAGCTTCAAAACAAATGGGGTATGTGGGTGCGTACAGCATTGCCTGCATGTTTCCTGTTTATTTTATGGGTTCGGAAGTACCTTCCACCTCATCTCTGTTCGGATTTTTGTTGAAATAAATTGCACTTAAGTTTCTCAATCTCAATATAGCACATAGGCCTACTTAACAACCCTTTACTTAAATCTTGTAACAATATACAGTCGAACTCGGTTATAACGTCACGAAAGGGACAGAATATTTTGTGTCATTATAAACGAGTGTCGTTATAACCGAGGAGTGTAATGTTACGGTTAAGAGTGAGGAATTAATTTGTACCGCAGAGTACTTGACTATAAGCGAGGTGTATAAACCGACGTCGTTATAACCGGGTTCGACTGTATTACATTAATCCTCAACGTGCATTTTTAAGGAACGTCTTAAACAGTGCAACCAATAACACAGCATATTGTTAACGTCTTAAATGACATATCACAGTGCACTTATAATTAAATTTAGGATATAAAACTGAAAGATATAACATAATACTTCTATAACACTGCTTACTGCCAACAGCCGCAAGATATCGCATAAACACAAACAGATGGCTTCATGCATTTCATGCATGCAACTATTAATCCACGGCTGACACAGATCACCCCACGCAGTGTTCTGTATAATACACAAAAACGTGTGCAGTGATTGCGATAGACATCTCATCTGGCCTTGTATTAACAGCTGTGTGTGTAGTATTTCATATCAGCCTCCACCATTCACGGGCATATCCTTTGTTACCTTCGCGCTTACAATTCGAACCTAAAATCGACACAAAGTAGTACAAAATTCTGTAGAGAATTAGTATGTAATAAATGCAGGCCGAACCGACATTCATGACAAAAAAATGCCAATTCGGTAGAGAAACGTGACTCGAATCAGTTCCTCTTCCAGTCAGCAAAGAAATTGAATTTCGAGACATGTGATCCGGATAGCGGCATAGCCCTGGGATATCCCTCCGCTTCGTCGACGATTGAACGTACGTCTCACCGATATTCCTTGAATACACACAGGCTCATACTTGTCAGTCCAAACAACAGAGAAATGAGGAAAACCTGAGTTTGAAACCACGAAATATTTGTGCACATGTCTATAGCGTCCTTCCCGAAAACCTAAGCGTCATGGGCTGGCAGGGATGCACCGCCACCGCCACCGCCGTTGCCGCCGCCGCCGCCACCACCACCACCACCACCACCACCACCACCTTCATAATCACGATCTCTTCGCCTTTCCTGTGGCGCAACAGCCGAAATTGGACCTAGGCCGCTTCCTTTTGGAGGTTTCTAGATCACACTCAGAGGCACCACACTCGGTAGGAGTCCTCTGGACGAGTGATCAGTCCGTCGCAAAGACCTCTACCTAACAACACACAAACACTCACAAGAGACAAACATCCATGCCCCTGGTGGGATTCGAACACACGATCCCAGCAAGCGCTCGGCCGCAGACCCACGCCTTAGACCGCGCGGTCACTGGGAGCGGCATCTCTTCGTCTTATCTAGGCTAATTTTGATATGCTCGTCCGCCATCTCGAGTGTAATGCCCAGCACACACTCGGACTCACTGTTGCCATTAATTGTTGCGGGGCTGAATCTCGGCTGCTCCGAGCCATTGTTGCGGGACAGCCCGGACGCAGCCCCGATACAATGAATCGTGTCCACACCTAGCACGTCTGTCGGGAGTCATTTTACGCTGTCAAGTCACATGAGTTGGCTCTTGTCGCAATGTCCGCGTCCCTTGCATTACTCCGTGAGCGCAGTAAAAATAAAAAGCCCAAGCGATGGTGGATGCGTCAGTGATTCGCGGGAGGAGACAGCCATGGACTTGGCCTTTTGGATACCCTGAAGTCAGAATATTGATCTGAATTCAGGAATTTTATCAGGATGACTCCGACAGCCTTCGAATGTCTTCTGAAAATGATCGGTGGCAAAATATCCGAAGAGAATACAAGATTTTCCGTCGTCCACATGGTGACAACGCGGAGCGTACTGACGCACTGCCTGTTGCGGTGCCCCCGAACCCGTCCACACTTGAAATGTTACGCAACATTGCGTCAATGAATCCCATTCCGCGTGGGGCTCAAGGAACATGCATCTGAGCTACCTCTGAGCAGCTCCGAATTTTTGTGGCATTGTTGCGGGGCTGTTCGGACTCAGCCGAGATTCAGCCCCGCAACAATGAATCGCAACAATGAATTCGACTGTGTACTATGCTTAATACGCCCTCTAGAAGGCGGCATTCAATGTACACAGTAGGCCTACAGTCCTACTGTTCCGCAGTGACAAACGAACTTCGCATCCGGTACGGGCCGCATATAGTTTCCAAAGCGACGCTTGTCCAAACGACAGTCACCCTGAGGACGCAGGCAACACTTCCTCCGCCAACGTCCGTAAAACTTATTATCCTACACGGCGTCATGACCCCGAAGACCATAATTTAACGTCTACATAAAGTTCCTGTATGATTATTATTTTACCTGACAGCTATCGGTTGCCACTTCCTGTTGGCCCCTTCTTCGTATTAACGTAGCCCAATCAACGACTCCAGGCTTCTGACCGTCAGCCGAAACTGCACGTTTGTGCTTTTGGATTACGACCGTGGACCAATGGTACGTAACCATCTGTCTGCATATGGACCAATGTATAAACCTTAACACCTGCACGCAACGAATGGCAAGTGGCAACAATAAGGTAACTGAAGCTTCACGGAGACTTCGATTCAGCAGTGAATCAATTCGAGCAGCAGCCTCACGTTCTGTGGACCTACTCTGTGCCCACTGTCTAAGAACTGATTACTCCCTGACGATGGAGGCACAGCAGCTCTCCGAAACGACGAACTGCTGTTCCCTACAGACGCGGCAGCTGGACTACCTTGCTCAGTATAATTTACATCCACAATAAAGCACTCGCACTACATTCAATCACACTTTATCACAATGAACGGAAAATTGTATTTGCACTCAGATAATTTGATTCTGTTTGATACATTTAAATTTTCTAAACCAATATTTGACATCCCTCAACCGACGTCCCCAGCGTTATTAAAGAACAAACACACAGCTATTAAAAGGTAATAATCTCTGTCTATAACGACGCACGGTACACCGTCGATGTTTATCATAACTGCCGGTGTCGTCTACCCACGATATAATCCCAACGGCGTACGCAAAGCATGTCGCAATGCCCGCGGCAATCAATCTAGCCAGTAACTGATAACAACCTTTATTTAAAACCAGATAACATTCCACTATTTGCGACAGTACTGTTTGAATATTACACAGTGCTGTAGCATCACAAGCCTATATGAACGAAAGCACGAATGTTTGCTTTAAAATATTCGGGTGGTTTGTCCGTTTGTCTGTTAGCATGTTTCAGGTATGGAACTACTGAACGCATTTCGGTAAGACAAATCGTACTGGTTTGGCGGCCTGAACAGCCTAGGGTCTTGGAAACCTGGTGGTGAAACGCCTGGTCCCATAAATTCGGGGTATTTCTTCTTTTAAGGAGCTTCCTCCATAAGTAAGTTCTTCAGATACAGTCACCATCTTGCATGTTTCCATGATTTAACACTTTTCAGTGCTAAACCAAGAGACGGCATGGGATTTCTGTAACGTACACTAACGAACATGAGTAGCTGGATACACACAAATACACACTCACTCAGTCGGCAGAACTGTGTATTTATTTCCGTTATTTTTTATCACATGTTTCGATTGTAAACAGCATACTTCACGCAGTTCATTAAATTACGTGTAAATCCGTCCGCATACACAGCAGCGGTTTTGTAAAAACCAGATTCCATGCTATTATAATTACGTGATATAAAACCACAGAATATTAAATATTAGTAGCTACAGTACAAAATAATACTCAACATTACACACACAGCCTGCAATTATTACATTAAAACCTCTGCAAACCACGCCAATTCTCATACTGATGGCGGTCCGTGTTTTTTGTCTACATCCATCCACTAAATCGCGAATTTCGTTTTTTATTATACTGGGTTAATTTTCTCTTTGTTTCCACTGGTTGGTTTTTGATATCCGTCCGTACATTTTGTGAGACACAAGTACGAGAGATATGCGAATGTTTGCCTCTTTTGCTTCTTCGTGCCATACTATGTCTAGCTGTCTTAGGTTCGCGTTTCCCTGAAGCCAACGTTTCCTTTGTGTGTGGAAGTGTAAGACTGGTAAGCTTGCACAAACCACGGAAACCACAGTATTGAGTTACCTTGTTTTCTGTCTGATGTGTGCTATAAAATATTCAGTTCTTGTAAATTTGAAACTCAAAGCGGATGTTGGCTCACGTAACAGTGTCCAAGGAAAACTGTAACATCTCCGCTTGTTTGGCGACGCTTTCTGAACGGTCCTGATATCCTGCCACGATTTTGTCACCAACAGTACGCAATTATTGACTTCCTCCCCCTCGCTACTTTACACGCTACATCCTCAACTTCTTTAGCTTAAAATCAATAGCATACGGGTTATTGACTTATAATTAATGCAATAATGTCGCTTTTAAATCCACGTTAGGAAGCTACACACATTATATTGATTGAATTACCTTTACATATATCAGGGGGTCTAAGCGGCAAATTATTCACTAACAGATACTAAAAATCGCGATGCATTACGTATAAATGGAAGCCACATGGAAGCACGGGAGCTGAAGGGCAATTTAGTGACACACCTGGCAGGACACAGACATTTTGCATTCCTACGTTCAACTGACACGTCTCCTCGTGCCAAGGTCGGGCCATCACAGCTACGCTTCTGAACACAAACAGTTTAATTACCTTTAACTCCTGCCTGACATAGAAGATCCGGAAGACAAAAAAGAAGCAGAAGTGCCGTTCAGCGCGGTGTAATGTCTATAAAACTGTAATAAGTGGGGATGATCCTAGAGCTGCAGGCAGCTCTTGATAGAGGGCAACGTCACTGCGACTGCCGGACCCTTCACTCAAGAGGGCTGCGATGGGTTGCGTCCTCCACGCAATAATTAAAGTCTCCAGATATTGACAGCATCAAAACAACGATCCTGCTCTGGTGTATAACCACGAGTATCACAAATATCACATGAGATATGTGCTCCGCGTCACGCCTACCCAGTTCCTGAGTGGCAGTGGCTCCATCCATTTACCTGCTTGGCCTAAATAAGATTACAAAGCCGCTAACCTACCCATTAAGTACACGACACTCGTAAAGGTGACCCTGTATGTGTACTTAACCTTTTAAAGCCTAGCGATAACTGTACGTACTACCAGGCTTAACATTAACCAATTCCCCATTGTGCTCACATTGCGTTTATGTGTTTTGTACTTATCTGGGAACAATCTGCAACTTTTACCTTACACTTCATCAAATGATTGGTTTTTTAAACTGAAGTGGAGAGTGTTTACTGCGCGGTACGCGCTGAGTCTTTATATTAGACAGAATGCGTTTCGTCATTCAAGGGTTAATCATGACTCTACAAAGACGAAGGGGGTGTGGGCTTCACGATCCACACAATTCTATCCTCGCTGTTTCGTGGAAGATGGCGAGGCCGGAAGCCTTCAAGCTAATTTGGACGTGATGGGAAGAAAATACCAGTCGCTATATGGAACAGAAGAGCGACTGTCCGACCACTTTGCCGAGTCTGTTACCCCCGCTCATGTATATATTTCAAATATTTAACTTTTAAATTCACCTGTTGAGATGGACATCTCACTTAAGCGGCCTACCAAATTAAATACGCTATCCACGACGATGAGAACATGCTGTCTTGTATCGCTTATTTACGTATTTGGTAACTGCGAAAAACATCAACGGTATGGACACTAAACTTCAGATAATTGGATTCAACTCATTACGGAACTCCGGTATTCGGAGGAAATGCGGCGTAACAACAAATAACCTTCTATTTAGGACAGCCAAGTAGAAACTTCTACATGAAGTTCCTGCTTGCAAACTTCGCAGCAGTTCGTCTGAACTTGCAAGAAATTATTCATCTGTGGTCCAACTGAAGGAGCTCGACACAGCACTCTCGCAAACTTCTCACCCTTTTAAGTCTTCAGCTTTCTCAGACTTTCAGAACACAGAGTTGTTAATTGGATGCAATACGGAATCTTGCGGCAGAAAACATGAAAGTTTCGTGTTTTTAAATATTTAAACACAGAATTCTACATACCAGTCTTTTATCTCAACAATTAAAGTGCAAACAAAAGAACAACTCTCAGTCCAAGCGACGTTTCCAAACGCAGACTCAAACACAGTGCGACGGACCGTGTCATATACTATCAGAGACGTCCTAAAAAGGTTCAAAATCTCCCCCCTGCCACCCTTTATGTCATCCGAGTGTTCATTATCGTTCTAACAACAGCCCAACAACCATTTAACTCCACACACCCTCCCCACTCTCTTCCTTTAAGACCCATTTTAATATTCTGCAATCTAAGCAGTGTTTCCGAAGTGGCCCCTCCTACTTACATTTTCAGAATGCGATTCTCTGTTTCTCATTTCCCTCACGTGTGATACATGGCCGACTGACCTCACCCTCCTTCACTTTATCACTCTAATATTTGGTGTATACCAATCATGGACTTACTCACTGTGTAATTTTCTCCATCCTCGCGTTACTTTCTCCATGTTACGTTCAAACATTCCGCCCAGCACCCCCGTTCGCAGACACCGTCAATTATACTCTTCCGTTAGGGAGAGATATCAAGTTTCGTACTCACATTAAAACAAGTACAGAGTTACGGTAAACTGTAATATTGTACTTTCGGAGAGCAGAGACAGGAAGCCCAAAAGTTCTGAACTAGCAGCTAGCGTTGTGAGATACAACCCGCTGTTAAATTTTCCAGGAATGTAATTCCCCTATATTATCGTCATTCTAAAAGACTTGATTTTTTCCCTTCTTCGGAAAATTTTTTACGTGCCTTTACATTACGGTTTTGTCCCGTGTTTAGTGACAAAATAAGAGCATATACAGAAGTGGGGGGCCCCCCCCCCTCGATATAGGCCCCTACCTGCGTCAAATAGTATGCTGTGTTATTCTCCGAGACAGTAATGTTTCTGCCCATTGAATTAAAATAAACAGCAAAAATCACACGATGATACCTACTGTTCCACACTTCCAGCCACTCTTCTGAAGAAGTATCGTCTCTGCCTCCCTTTTTATCGCCGTTGCCCTTTCAGTTGTGCATGCATGCGGTGTCACTGCCCCACGCAAATTCATCTGTGATTACGGTCAGACGTTCACATTTTACAAGGACACAACTGTTTCGAACACATACTTACACTGTACAGTTATTCAACTAACAATCTTTCTCTGTTCGTTGTGTTTCGTAATGAGTTGGGCTAAATCTTTGTGAAAATAATCATAAACTAAAGAACGAACTATTAAATTTTCAACGAGACTAATCCAATTTATGCCACGACGATGAGTAGTTCAGTCGGTATTTAGTTAACATTCCTGCAACACATTTCAAGACACCTAAAAGTAATCGGGCCAATTACAGGATAGGTACAGTCGGGTTACGTATCGTCAGCACTGTACAAATTCGCGCCACAGACTTTCCTTTTCACATTTTTCTCAGTCAAGTCACTGCACGTTACCAACAGCAGCCTGGGTTTTTTGTTTACTGTTCCATCTGGAATGTTTCTTGTGCGACAATCTACGTGGTAATTCGCCCAGCTACTGGCATGCATATCGCATGCTAGTAGCTGCAGTAACAAAAAATGAACCATCCCGAATGTTACCGTGTTCATACACACTGACACCAAGAAGCAAACACGGTAGCCTGTGGCGCAAGGTCCTTCCCGCCGAACACTGTCCACGTCTTCACACCCTATTTCACTAAGGTTCACTTTAATCTCTTATTTCATTTACGCTTATATGCCATTTATAAGCAGAAATAAAATAAAAGATTAATGTGAACCTTAATGAAATAGCGCATTTGGTACAGCGACTCGCTACGGGATGGAAGGTCCGGGGATCGAATCGCGGTACAGGGGAGATTTTCCGCACCCGCCCAGACCGGCCCTGGGATCCACTCAGCCTCCTATACAATGGATAAGGAGCCTCTCCCCGGGGTGAAGCGGCCGGGGCATGGAGTTAGCCATCCCACCCCTTCTAGCGCAGAGACTAACGAAAGGGTACAGCTGTATCTCTACGCCTCCTTGGGCTTGAGGCCTGCAGAGGGACGCCTTTATAACTAACTAACTAACTAACTAACTAACTAACTAACTAACTAACTAACTAACTACATGGAGCAGAGGCCTTCTTGAGAAGCTAACAGTTTCTCAGCTAGTCAAGAAATTCCCCGCATTTTATGGAACCCGAAGGTTCATTACCGCATTCACAAGAGCCCGCCACCTGTCCCTATCCTGAGCCAGCTCAATCCAGTTCATGTCCTCCCATCCCACTTCCCGAATATCCATCTTAATATTATCCTCCCATCTACGCCTGGGTCTCCCAAGTGGTCGCCTTCCCTCGGGTCTCCCCTTTATATGGCGTTTAATCACAATATGTTAAAAATTCACCAAATACTTGGTCCATGTGTTTGAAACTATGTACAAACACATGGAGACTAACGAGATACGCAAAATTATAAAGCACGTAGCTGTCACTTACGTAGCGCGCAGTACACTCTTGCTGAAGGCACTCTTTGCTCCACCTTTGGCACACTGCAGGTTCAACTTGACATAGTTATGAATCTATGGACACAGTTCATAAGAAAACACGAGCGTAAACTCAAAAATCGTAAAAGATGAATGTTTCATATCTTGATTCAACTGTAAGGTTACGCTAACAGGTAACAATTTGATTCACGTCACCTGCCAACACTAACGCAGTTCAGTCACCATTAAAATGTCGCCCTCAATCGGCAGTACATTTCAGCTCTGATGCCAACAGCTTCTGCGACCACGCATCATACGGACAGCGCCACTCCCTGCCGTCTGTCTTTGTGAGGCCATGCCGCATTTCACAAAGAATTCGTTTCACGATCCGCGATCACACACGTTTGTGCGTCTTCATAACGTTCCCACATAGGCAGGACTCCGACAGACAGCGAAACATAACTACACCGATATCGCACAGGACACGTGTGTATGGGCTGCGTTAGTCACAACGTACAGGCTAAAGTGTTACACGTGGACAGTCCGTTATGAGCAGGTAAGTTAAGAATTTGAAGACCTGCTCACGAATACAGCAGCCGGACTCGCTTTTCTAGTATTCGCAGCAGTACGGAAGGGACAACATTAAGTACAGTTAATGCAGTAAGTTATTATTGCTTGTCTTCTTCAGGTAGAGCCCCTGATATGCTCACAGTTGGGGCAAGGTACTGCCTGACAGGGGGCTAAGGGACAGGTTACACGCTGCAGCTATCTCACACGCCGAGAATCCCTGTTATTTCACAGCTGAAGTCTGAGCTGAAGGTTCTCCTTACCACGATTCGGCGTTCTGTATATGAAGCACAGCTTACGCCACTCTCGCACTCATACAGACCCGATAAATTTCAACTTTCACTGTTATTACTCTCCTACAGTGTCATTCGCCCTAATTCCTGCACAAGTCCCACCGTTATCATGTCTGTTTGTCTGCGGTACAGTCCGGATATTCGCATTCCGTACGTCCAGGGATTGTACCGTAAATGGTGCTGCGTCTACTTTCTTCACCACTTCGTAATCCTCAGCACGCTGCTGACAGAACTACCATGTCTCCAGGCAACAGCAGCAGAATATATTGAATAGCTGTAGTTGTCTGTTGTATCGCGTTGTAAAACCGCCTCGCTAATTCTTGGGCTCACCGGGACTCATCCCGGTACGAAACTTGGAATTTGGAAACTGGATGTTCATGGTCTTGTTCACAAGAGTCCGCCACCGTACCTTATCATGAGCCAGTCCACAATTATACACGACTATTTGTTTAGAACACATTTCAATATTATCCTCTCATCTAGGTGCAGCTACATGAAGCTGAACCTACTCGTATGTTATCCCGACTAGGGTTGAGTCTAAAGTTCATCTTCCCAAATGCGTGCTACTGTCTTGTTCATCTCTCCGACCGTCATGCAAACACACCAATCATGTTTTTACGCCATCCACTACGAACGCTTCCAGCTTCCTCTCAGTTCCTCCCTCTTTCACCCTAATACTGTCATCATTCTGTTCTCAGATACAATCTATATTCATCCTTCAGGGTGAGAGACCCTTCTGTAAGACTGCAGCTGACCAAAAGTGCACACGGACATTATCGCTTCAGTCCAATATAAGACAGGGGGACTCCACTACTGGCTGATGCAGCTGCACTTCACTCTTCGTCCCCACAATCAGAGCAGCACTGGGGCACACCGGCCAGTACCAGGGACAATCTTCCTGCGGGCAAAACACTCAAGAAAGAAGTGGTCACTCGCAGGTGGTTTCACTCCGCGGTGTGTACAGAAACGGACAAGGCATCGGGCACAAAAAGTACAAACCTTGATCACAACAAGCCGAAATTTGTATTAAGCAGACTGGTAAGTTCGAATGTCATTTACCGTAAGTCGTATTAACCACTGCCTTAATTAAGTTAAAAGATAAAAGAACTGTCGCATTGTAGTAATTGTACTGCCCTGATCATTGCGGTTTTAAGGTGATTCACCTCGTATTACTGTTGATCATATATATATATATATATACACACACACACACACACACACACACACACACACACACACACTGACATATGTATTATATACATATTTCCCAATACACAGTCACACACAACACCATATACGTCGTACAATTCGATTAGGCAACAAGTTTCGGATTTTATATGATGTTGTGTTTGTTTGTGTATTGGGAAACACACAGCACAGTTTACTGATTTGCCGACCGCCTGTCATACTGCTGCAAGAACCAAACGCCGCGTGCGCGTCTTTACAGGAACTAGTCCGCCTGACAGCGAACTCGAGGACATCATTTTGAAACAATTGGAATGTCGTGGCGCCGCGATCACGCAAGGTCATTTACCCTTTGATACAGACGTGTCTTTTTGCCGTTTATAACCTTACCTTTAGCACGTAAGATTATATACCGGTCACAAGCGGTGGATACAGAACTGAAGAAGCACGTAACGTATTCTACGCATGTTAACGAACGTCACATTCCCAGTGTGCTGTGCACGACATGAGTCCATCCATTTCAGTCCAGTCCGGTGGCTGTCATACACCAAACACTGTGTACCAGTGAGCCTCACTGCCGCCATGCAGCCACAGTGGCAGAAAAACTTCTTCTTAAGCATAACAGAGTGCTGTGGACCTTGACTTCGAATCAAATCTTATTCCACTTCCGACGGGTTTTTTTTATTCCCATTATATTTAAATCCTCTTCAACCTAGTCCCTCCAGCTTTTACGTGATCTTTCTCTTCTACTTGTTCCTTCACCTGTAGCTCTTGCAATTTGCTTTGCAATCCGTTGTTTTCTCGTTTTTTCAACATGACCACACCATCTTAGTCCGAGGGATTTTACACATTTTACAATACCTGGCAGTTGTAATACGTCCTTTATTCCTTGTTTGTTCTCATTCTCCAGCGTCCTCTTTCTTTTACGGGTCGTCAGGAAAACAGCCTTCTACGTTTCATTCAGCGCCCATTCAAAGGCAACTTGTTAAGGCAAGGCAAAGCCTTTCCTGTGCGTGACCATGTAATAACGACGTAGCCGGGAGACGTGGTATAGCTACGTGGAAACGCGGCAATAGGCAGAACGAAGGAGAAAGCTTTAGTTTCGACCGTACGGAACCGACATGAATCCTCGGTCCTTCCAGGACAGGTGATTGAGCAGACCACGCCGCTGGTCCAGTGGCGCTAATGAAAAGGAAAATCTTGTCCCGATGGGAATCGAACCCTAGCAGTACAACCAAAAGTCAGTAATTTTATTGACAGAGGTATCCTTCATCAATGTTTGAAAGGCAGTAAGGCTTTATAGGCGGTTTCGAAGAAAATGAAAACAAAAATCACCTGTTAGATGCGTAATGCTAAAAAACTTTAATCAGGTTGGCCGACGCCCCTGTCGAGATTATGCTTGGTACCTCCGGAAAACAAGCGGCGTTGTACTAAAGCAAACCTGTGTACGGTTGACAGACTCTTACTGGCACTAACGGCTTAAAGCTCAGTGGTAACTATATGTACCGCTCACTTGCCGTTTTGCCCATATAGTAAGTATATGTGTTTCGCATCATATCACAAACTGCAGCTACCATTATACTCTACAGCATTCACTTCACACACAAATTGGACTTAACTTTAAGGAAGAAACTAGTAAAGTGCTACATTCGGAGCATAGCTTTGCGTGGAGCTGAAACTTGGACACTTTGGAAAGTAATAAACACAGGTTTTGAAATGTGGTGCTGAAGAATGATGGAGAAAATCAGTCGGACCGATCGAGTGAAAAAAGAAGTATTACACAGAGTCCAGGAGGACAGGAATGTCGTACATACAATACAAAGAAGAAAGGCTAACAGGATTGGTCACATTTTACATAGGAACTGCCTTATAAAACACGTTATTGAAGGAAAGATAAAAGGAAGGATAGAAGTGACGAGAAGACGAGGAAGAAAACGTAAGCATATAATGAATAACCTTAATAAAACGAGAGGATACTGGAAAATGACCGAGGAAGCACTAGATCGCTCTTGGTGGAGAACTCGCTTTGGAAGAGGCTATGGACCTGTCGTTAAGACAGACTATGGAAAGAATGAATGAGTGAGTGAATGGATGAATGTATGAATGAATGAATGAATGAATGAATGAATGAATGAATGAATGTACAAACGAACGAACGAATGAACAGCCTTCACCGGCTAGTCCTTATAGCGGGCACAGTGTTCTCTGTGAAGCAGAAACCAAATTTTTATATGTTTTGAACGTGAACGCGACTTAACAGCGGGGTCATAGTTGCTAATTTTATTATTTAGCAAGTGAAGAAGCCGGCCTACAACACCCGCAGCACAAGAAGTCCGCAAGATGAACAAACAGTAACTTGAAGCATAAGCGTGATCACAATGCTAACAATACCAGTTCCTATGGCACAGAGAACACAGTGCGTCTTCATTAGGAAGACCAGCCAGTGAAAGCTGCTTAGGGAGAATGTCGCTGTTAGTCTTACAATCATATGAAACATAAGTACACACGCACGCATGCACACACACACACATACACATACACTTTGGGAAGAATGAAAATCTAATGATCCAGTAGGTGGTATGCACAGTAGTGATCACTGTACCTTAAAGGATTTACAGTGTTGTCGCTTCTTTTATACTGCAAGGGTGCGCTGTAATTTGAAGCACAAACCATTACCCAGATAAGCAAGCGTCATTAACACTTTTGTTACTGAACTACACGACGCGGAAGTGTATTGGTCCCTGGGGTCGCCACGCGATGTTAGCGCAAGAAGAAACAGGCGTCTACTGGGAACATCGTTCATTAACTCTACGTTTTCACCTCTACCTATCCGCCCCATCTATTACTGCGGTACTGCATTCTGCACTTCACCCGTCAGGTCTGTCAGCAGGGATTCCGAGAAACATCATATCTGTGTGAAATACAGTTCCTCTATTCACACTGGGCAATAATCTCACTAGAACAGACTCTTCGGCTTCTCTTCCACGGCATTCAGGGAACAGAAATAACTGCTAAGTTAAAATAAAGACAAATTCATAATTTTTACTCGTCGCCAAACACTATTAGGACGATACAAGATAGGCAATGGACGTATAACGTAACACTGCGGCGCGTTCGCGTCATGTTCGTACCTACTCTGCCGTCCTAACAGCCTGATATCTTTTCACTCGAACAGAGCGCATTTATCGTGATTTTTGTCGCCGGCAACAAAAACACAACCTTAGGTCTTCAAGTAAAGTGACGGATAACTTTGATAGACTTTTAATCGAATTTGGAATGTCTCTACAAATTTTCATAAAAGTCCCCCAATATGAAACTTCACTTCAATCCATCCAGTGGGCGCCGCGCTGATACATGCGGGTAGACAGACAGACAGACAGACAGACAGACAGACAGACAGACAGACAGCCTGATACACTTTCAGTTGAAAAGAGGGCTTTAATGGCAATTTAACGTCGCCGGAAAGCACTAACATACTTAGGTCTTCATGTAAGGTGCCCGATATCTTTGCTCGATTTTAACCAATTTTGGACTTTCTCCATAGATTTATTAAAAGTCCCTAACGTTAAATTTCAGGAAAATCCGCCTACTTGGAGCCGCGCTGATAATGCGGGCAGACGGACGGATGGACGGACAGACAAACGGCCATGACGAAGGTAACAGACGCTTTTCACGACTGTGCGAACATGCCCTCAAAGGAGCGAGATATGGAACACAGATAGAAAAGGTGGGATATACACGGAAACGTTTAGTTGACATCTGAGAGGAGACACGGGGGAGACCTAGGCGTAAACATGTACGGGAGTATAAGATTAAAATTGATCTTTCAAAGAGCTGTAAGGATGAGCACTGGATCAAAGTGGCTCAGAATCGTGTAAAGTAGCAGACTCTTGTGAATATGGTAATGAAACGTAAGGTAACATTAAGGGCGGAGAACCTCTTAAAATATTCGCACCATTTTATACAAATAATTCATATGGCACGCATCCACTTGTAGTTGCAGGGACAAACACGTACCCGTTCTCGGGTCATGGCCCTCTCGTATAAAGTCCATGCAGTCAAATGAAAGGTCTGTCACCGTTAGCAACGGATTCAAACGTGAATTTGGTTTTCCGTTACACATCACATTCAGCAAACTCATTGCACGAGACAGGACGCAATGCAAGTTTTGAATACTGATGTTGATTCCAATTTCAACACCGTCATGAAAATAACCGGGCTATATGTGCACACACCACGCGCCACAGTTTTCATGTGATAGGTTTTATGCTAATGCAAATGGGGTAGGTATTTTGCATATTGGTCTGCACACAAAAATGTAAAGTATGACACTTGGCGAGACATACGGTCGGACGGACGGATGGACAATGGTTATACAGAACCTTGAACCAAATGAGCATCTCCGGTAAGTCGTTCATCAAGACGTGCCGCAGGAGTGACTGAGTAAATTACCTACATACTTAGTCAACCAGGCATAGTCTAATGTATGTCAGGGCTGGCCAAGTTAACCAACAGGAGGGCCACATAATTAGTTAAGGGGTCGCCTGAGGGCCTCACGTATGTATGCATACATCGAAAAGCGGGGATCGGGGGGGGGGGGGGGCCTGAATTACCTAGAAGGCCGTTATTTACACACAGTCAGTTACACTCAAAGTACGACTGAATGACAAGGTAGCAGGCGGCCGTCCTAAACGCGGTACAACACAAACACACATTGGTTTACTGTGTGCTGCCTTAGGAGAGACGAGTTGCAGTTTCTAAACATTTTCTCTGCCTATAAAGTTGCCACATCATGTTACATAGGCCTATTACGTTACGTCTAGTAAACTATTACTGAAACTATTCAGGTAATCCAGGGCCGCAAATACGTTCCTCGAGGACTCCATGTTGGCCAGCCCTGATATATGTTATCAGCATTGCAACACAAGCACCAGACGCTTCAGCGCCGTTAATATCCATGGCCGTAACCGGACACACTATGGGTCAGTCCGATCCAGACAGCTGCTCTACAAGAACGCCTTACCACGCTACTTTCCGCTTCCAAGTAACTGATACACAAGATATTTCCCTGTAAATATATTGTTATGCCCCCTCTCAGTTACAACTCTAGCACCCCGTAATCTCTTAGATTAAGATTCACTCAATCCGGCAAACTATGGACCAAGTAAAAACGTTAAGAAGACGCCTACATGTAACGGCAAAAACATAATAAATTACAATGTCCTCATGTTTCTTTATCCTTTCCTAGACGAAGCGACCGTTCAGCTCGCGCTGTGAAACTGACGAATACCGCAAGCACATGTGGTGCTGAAGAATGGTGCCGAGTTGAGACAGCCGACGGTACAATCGACTGCCTGTATTTCTCTACCCCAGGCTGCGCCCAGCAGCATTCAGCTGTGGTTTTCAAGCACAGTATAAGGCAGAACGAACCGATGTAGATTCTTATTGCCAGTATTCGTTCTGACGCAGAAAATCCTGCCTACCTTTAACGTAAAACCGCATCAGCACCAACCCCACAGAATTCAAACTTCTAAAGTTCAACGTTCGACATTACTTACACGCGGGATTTTAGAACAAAGACTTGTTTTCCACAACTGTCATTATCACAGTGACTTCCAGCAGCACCTCTAGTCGGCATCGAATGCCTGTTCCGATGTTCTTACAACTCTCTACGTTCAAGTTCCCCGTAATTATGGTCCTTCACTTAACGCGTGTTAGGACACCCGGTCCGTTCCGACCGGAGTCTACACCCCTTGACAAACTGCTCATTCAAGTAACCATGCAATTAGCAGTGTTTGATACAGTCTGAAGCTTCACTACCAGGTTCAACACAGACCGACACTGTACCCTATCCTAAGCCAGTTAAGACCTGTCCACAAACCCATAAGGTTCATTTTAATATTAGAGTGGGGTGTACGTCTCCGTCTCCGAAATTATCATTTCTTCGGGATTTCCGACTGAAATTTTTTAACACATTCATCGTCTCCCACACGTATGTTGCAGGCCACATCCACTTCATCGTCCTTAATTTATTTCAACAATATTTGATGGAGAGTAAAAAATTATGAAACTTCTCATTACGGAATTTCCTCAACCCTCATTCAGTCCCTCTGTCTCAGGTTCTATTTTCCCCCTAAGCACTTCCTTCGGAGGAAAGATCCACAATACTCGGACAGGCCTTTCCCTCAGGATGACACACGAACCGTCGCACCCGTACAAAACAGGAGATAACAGTTCTGCGCCCTCAAATCCGTAGATGAAGACTGAACATTCTGCAAGTGACCTGTGGCAAGTTTTTCCTGAACACTATACAGAGAAAAGCGGACAGCCATCCATCCATGTTTCGACCACAATTCTTCTGATGTGACGTCACTTTACATATATGGGCACAAGCATCAAAATTAAGCAATTACGATCCAAAAACTAAAACAGAAAGCTTGAACACAAGCAACATCAGATGTTCGTACGACTCGCACATACATTACCACGTCGAATGAAGGCAAAGCGCCACAGCATCGGAATGTTCCAGAGAGGCAGTGATAATTCAACAAAGTAGAGGGCATTCGACAGAAGGGTTGGACTTTCTCGGCTTCCTGTGGTTCCATCTGCCGCCACGCCCATAACGGTTATGCGACCACGAAACTTCCTAGGAAATGAATACTAGGGACGGACGGACGGATCTTTACAACGGAGCAAAAACAACTGGAGCGTGAAGTTGAACAAGAGCTTGCCTTCGTCGAGAGTCCGGAGAGAACTTCTACGTTTCATCTTCACAATCCTACATGCCCTCATACGTTTCACGGACCCCTTACCCAGTGGACCTTTGCCACTCTCCTAAGATATCCATCGTTTAGGTACGTTTCTTCACTCAGTGTGCACTCCCCCGCGTTTTTCTTCAGGACCCATTCCCCTAGAAGCACTGTATTATCGGCGACGACCATCTGCTATTTCAAAGCCAAATTTAGGCCCAGATGGTAAGAACGTTTGCTTTAAATTAATGCCAATGTGGGATTTCATTAAAAATGAGATGAACTGGACTGCGTTTCCACAGATATGTACTTAGGAGGAACGATGAACGGAAGACGTTAAACAGACTGCTGTAACATATCAATGCAACAATAAACTAGGTAAGGAAAATTAGGAAGTTCGACAGTAAGGCCTGAAAACGAAGCCCGAAGCTGCAATATCTGTATAAACCATAGGGTATAAAATACCAGGGAAACTAACTCAAAAACGGAACAGCTTTAATCCACTTAACCGGAGCAGGCTAAGAGCTTAATTCGAGACGTCGCTGATTACACATCACTTGTTATGCAAAGACACGCCCTTCTCATGAAGACAAAGCTGAACTCTCTCCGTCGTGCATGTTGTATACTCTGCAGGCTGTTCCGTCACATCCTGGGAGAGTGTAGCGCGTCATTACACCCTAAGTGTTTGCGCGTTCAGTTAAGTGATTGAGCGACAGTTCTACGTTGAGGTAGCCTGATATCTGGCGCCCATTAGAAAAGGGTTTCAAGATAAACGTCTCAGATACTAGAGAACCGACTTAACTGGCTGGAGAAACAGGAACGGTGAGGTAGGATCGATACTTGTCCCGGCTGATAAGCCCCTCCGAGTAAGGACCGGCCTATGTCAGCTACACACTGCGAAACACGTGAAGCTTGATTCATGCTATGGGTACGCTCACGGTCAGGGAACACTTTCTTTGCCTCTGTTAGACGCATCTGTACATACCGACGATCTCGCCGACGTCATGGGGCGATGAAGTGAGCGTTGGTATTCTTCGAAAGAATATGACCCAAAAGTAATGCAATTACCGCCAAATGTTTATTTGTTAGGTTTCCGCAGCCGTCCAGACCGGCCCTAGGGCCCACCCAGCCACTTATACAATGGGCACCGGGTCTTTTTCCCGGGGGTAAAGCAGCCGGTGCGGGGCGTTAACCACCCACCCCATATAGTGTCCAGGTAAAGAAAGAGTAGAGCTACATGTATACTTCCCTCGGTGCCTTCATGACCTGTTTTGGATGAACTCTATCTTTACCTTTCCGATCATGTTTGAAGCAAAACGAATCTGCGATGGAGTGCCCCCAAACCCCTGACCATGAGTCTAGCCACTGTGTAAATTTGGTTTAAGGCACGATTATTTCTAAGCCATACAGATGCAGCAGGTCGGTAATGCCATAATTGTTTCCCTCACCTTATCAAGAACGCCGTAGATTCTGCACTAAACGCTACAAGCAAGCCTGCCTGCATCACCACAGCCATCTTGACACAACAAGCTGCCATGTCCATGCCGTCGGGCAGTTTGGACTTACGGCGCACGTTTCGGCCGAATAAGCCGTCTTCACAGCCACTCAAATACATTTCGGATCTGCACTTACATTCCAGAGTATGTAAGCTAACAGCGTACACAAAATTTCAGCAAATTACAGTTGAATGGTGTGCATTTTACACACAACTTCTAAGAACAAGCATCAACCACGTAACATGCACACTACAATTAGAACTGTTCATTTTGCTTCCTTCTTCTTATGTTGCACCCTATACGAATATTTCTACGGTCTCACACACATCCAAACCGATGCAATAACCAGAGAGACATTTTTCCCTTTTCTGCCTATGAAGTACTGTCATTCCCGCCGTTCTGTGCCCTATGATATATGTTCGTTAATGATCCCTGCTGCTGTACACGGTGCGAACAAGGTGACAGCAGATTACATTTAGGGAACTTTCACTGCCATTCAGTTAACATTTTCCGTCTCCCGCCTATCTGCAAACATTGATTATAAGAAATTGTAATTTTACCCGTTGTTTTGTATGACCGCGAAACGTGATCTCTCGCCCTGAGGGAGGACCACAGATTGATGACGTTTGAGGAACAATGCTGGAGAGACTATCTGGATACAGACGAGATGGAGATTACAGAACGAGGAGATTCCCAGGAAGTAATCTGCACCAGATGTTAGCGCCAATAAACGCAGGTCAGATGAGCGCAGCAGGTAGCACGAATGGGGAACACAAAAATTTGCAAAGAGAATTTTGGATGGAAAACCCAAATGGTGGATATCATCTGGAGACCCGGGCTGCAGAATAACGGAAAAAATGCAATTAACATCATCACACGCCACATATAAACACCTATTCTTTATCTTGTCACATATAAATTTCCGACAGGGATCACCATCAGGGATATTGCATTGTAGTCAAGTAATACAAGAATATCGAAGATACCAGCGTTAATAAAATTACAATAATAGCACACACACACACACACACACATATCAGAACATCAAGTACCATTTTATAAGTCAATGCCAATATTGATTCCATGTTAAGTGGGTCCCTGTCACCACGGCATGGCGCGTCCTCGGGTTGCGGATGGAGGAACGGCCTCCAGGTATGGAGGGTAGCTGCGAATACATTGAATAAGCAGTCGCGGACAGCCGACAAGGGGTGGTCCTCCAGCTTGGGGGTTGGGCGAGGTGCTAACAACTCCTCACCGTAAAAAATTATGATGTTACGAAACAGCCCACAAAGCCTCGGACCTGGACCGATTCTTTGGTACGACCTCAGCTACGGAAAAAGGATATGAGTTTTGGAACATGGAATGTGAGGAGCATGTATAGGCCAGGGTCACTTATGACAGTGGCCAGGGAATTAGCTAAGCACAAGTTAGATTTAGTGGGTGTACAGGAGGTTAGGTGGGACAAAGAAGGGACTGTAAGAGCCGGGGAGTATACTTTTTTCTATGGCAAAGGGCAGGAAAATCATCAATTGGGAACAGGTTCTTTGTGCACCAGAGAATGGTATCAGCAATCAAGAGAGTGGAGTTTGTTAGTGCTAGGATGTCATACATAGTGCTGAGAGGCCGCTGGTGTAATATCATTGTTCTGAATGCGCATGCACCAACGGAAGAGAAGGGTGATGATTCGAAGGACAGCTTCTATGAGGAATTAGAAGGGGTTTTTGATCATTTTCCTAAATGCCATATGAAAATTCTGTTAGGAGATTTTAATGCAAAAGTGGGGAGAGAGGATATTTTCAAACCGACTATTGGGAATGAGAGTTTACATCAGGATAGCAACGATAATGGTGTTAGAGTAGTAAACTTTGCCACATCAAAGAATCTAGTTGTTAAGAGCACTATGTTTCCGCACCGAAATATTCATAAATACACCTGGACCTCTCCTGATGGGAAGACTCACAATAAGATCGATCACATATTGATAGATAGGAGACGGCATTCCAGTATACTCGATGTGCGATCTTTCAGGGGAGCTGACTGTGATACTGATCACTATCTGGTGGTTGCGAAAGTTAGGGAAAGACTGACAGTAAGTAAACAAGCAGCACAGAAGTTTGATGTAGAGAGATATAATCTCAAGAAGCTAAGTGAACTAGAGGCTAGGAAACAGTATCAGCTTAAGATCTCAAACAGGTTTGCAGCTCTGGAAAACTTAAATGTTAGTGAGGACATGAATAGGGCTTGGGAAAACATTAAACAGAATATCAAAATCTCGGCTCAAGAGAGTCTAGGTCTACACGAACGGAAGCAGCATAAACCATGGTTTGATGCAGAATGTGCAGAATTTTTAGATAAAAGGAAGCAGGCTAAAATTCAGTGGTTACAGAATCCAAACCAAAATAATGGAGATAATCTGCACAACGTAAGACGTCAAGCTAGTAGACATTTCAGGCACAAAAAGAAGGAATATCTGAAAGCTAAAATTAATGAAATTGAAACAAACAGTAAGAACAAGAATATAAGAGACTTGTATAGGTGTATCAATGAGTTTAAGAGGGGGTACCAGCCTAGAAGTAATGTACTAAAGGATGAGAAGGGTGACCTGGTTGCAGACTCCCACAGTATTTTGGCTAGGTGGAGGAACCATTTCTCCCAGCTGTTGAATATACACGGGGTTAATGATGTTAGGCAGATTGAAGTACACACAGCAGAACCACTAGTGCCTGAGCCCAGTGCCTTTGAGGTTGAGATGGCTATTGGAAAACTAAAAAGCCACAAATCACCAGGTATTGATCAGATTCCAGCAGAATTGATTAAAGCAGGGGGTAGGATTATTCGGTCTGAAATCCATAAACTTATTATTTCTATTTGGAATAAGGAGGAATTGCCTGAGGAATGGAAGGAGTCGGTCATTGTGCCTATTTATAAGAAGGGTGATAAGACAGATTGCAATAACTATCGAGGCATATCACTTTTGTCGACTACGTACAAAATTCTATCCAACATCCTTTTGTCAAGGTTAACTCCATATGCAGAGGAAATTATTGGGGATCATCAGTGTGGATTTCGACGTAACAGGTCAACCACTGATCATATATTCAGCATTCGTCAAATACTTGAAAAAAAAAATGGGAATACAATGAGGCAGTGCATCAGCTATTTATAGACTTCAAGAAAGCCTATGATTCAGTTAGGAGGGAGGTCTTGTATAATATTCTCATTGAGTTCGGTATCCCCATGAACCTAGTAAGGTCAATAAAAATGTGCCTGAGTGAAACATATAGCAGAGTTCGGGTAGGCAAACATCTGTCTGACACGTTTCCTATTAAGAATGGCTTGAAACAAGGAGATGCTCTGTCGCCATTGCTTTTTAACTTTGCTTTAGAATATGCCATTAGGAGGGTTCAGGCAAACCAGGAGGGCTTGAAATTGAATGGTACACATCAGTTTCTGGTTTATGCTGATGATGTTAATATATTGGGCGGAAGCGTACACAGCATAAAGAAAAATGCAGAAGATTTAATTATTGCTAGTAAGGAGATTGGTCTAGAAGTAAATGCTGAGAAAACTAAGTACATGGTCATGTCTCGAAATCAGAATGCACGACACAATCACAACATAAATATAGATAATAAATCCTTTGAAAGGGTGGAAGAATTCAAATATTTGGGAGCAACCCTAACGAATCGAAACTCCATTCATGAAGAAATTAAGAGCGGATTGAAGTCGGGGAATGCTTGCTATCATTCGGTGCAGAATCTTTTGTCTTCGAGGTTGCTATCCAAAAACACAAAGATTAGGGTATACAGAACTATAATTTTACCTGTTGTTTTGTATGGATGCGAAACTTGGTCTCTCACACTGAGGGAGGAACAAAGAATGAGGGTGTTCGAGAATAGGGTGCTGAGGAGGATATTTGGGCCTAAGAGGGACGAGGCGACAGGGGATTGGAGAAGACTACATAACGAGGAACTTAATGACCTGTACTCATCACCAAATATTATTCGGGTAATCAAATCGAGAAGACTGAGATGGGCGGGGCATGTGGCACGTATGGGGGAGGAGAGAGGTGCATACTGGATTTTGGTGGGGAGACCCGAGGGAAGGCGACCACTTGGGAGACCCAGGCGTAGATGGGAGGATAATATTAAGATGGATATTCGGGAAGTGGGATGGGAGGACATGAACTGGATTGATCTGGCTCAGGATAGGGACAGGTGGCGGGCTCTTGTGAATGCGGTAATGAACCTTCGGGTTACATAAAATGCGGGGAATTTCTTGACTAGCTGAGAAACTGTTAGCTTCTCAAGAAGGCCTCTGCTCCATGGAGTTAGTTAGTTAGTTATGCCAATATTGATTGTTGAACAGTATTACGTTAATAAAGCGACAATAATCATTATTTCCCAGACACTACACCAATAAACTAGGAAATCAATAAGACACACGCAACGTAGTACAGTTATTAAAACACTACGCAAGTAAGAAACAGACCCACGTATCAGGAATTAAGGGCACGTTTAACTGATTTGTTTTACTGCAGTATATAACATTTTATTAAATATTATTATTAGGTGCTCTAACACATGTACGTAATGACTGCAGTTCTATTAATGCCACAAATCTCATATTCTTTCTTTCTTTCTTTCTTTCTTTCTTTCTTTCTTTCATTGTGATTAAAATAAGACTTCCCTGACGGCGGTCTCAGGACCGCAGCACGTCCGAAATTGATAAATTTATAAATGGCTAAACAGAGGATACATGTTTGTGTAGCAGCATTATCGCAGTTGGGCAGGACACGGTTAATAATTAACACATTTAGGGAATAAAATACAAACGCCATGAAGGCGTATAATTAAAGCTCCACGCATTCTTAAACTCAACACTATACGCGTACGGAGACGAGCAGCCAGCTTAACAACTCAGACCTTCCCCTGGCCGTATAGCCGACATTCCATTCACACGCTGTAAGATGAAGCGCAAGGCGTGTTTGTCGGTGCGTGACTTCATGCAGGTCGCCGGTCAGCCGGGCCAGGCGACGTCCACACATCACAAGCAGGCACAAGGCCTTCCGGTGCATCTGCCGTCAGCTGCACTGTCGGCATCAAGCACAAAAGCACAGCGAACAGTCAGAGATTCGGGCGCAGCGTGATGCAAATGATGCAGAGTTCGGTACATTGCGCAAATTCAAATTAACCTGTTAAGTGAACACAGCCCACAGCCGTATAGGCCATTAGATACAAAACTGCGAACAAACTTGACGTAAGTCTTAACGCGCTTAGTTGTCACATACCGCCAGTATAAAATTGTGGATTTGGTGCCACTGGATGACACTGAAGCAGCTTAGGGGAAGGAAAACAATGAACGGCAGAGAATAATTAGCTGTTGAGGGGGGTGGGGCAACTGTCATGATTACAGCAGCTTAAGTATTAATTCTGAGAAGAATACACAGGGCTTTCTTTCGTATTACATAATTTATACATCATGCCTGTCACTATTGACATCACTGCCACTTTAGTTTTTGCAAAGAAGTAATTACGCACAAATTCTGCACACGTCAAATCTGTCGTGCATAACCTCAAAGGTTCGTATTGTGTTGATAAACCTGTTAATACAAGAGACGGTCTCTTTATTTTTAGGAATTACATTGTGGGTTCCCTTGTCTACAGAACAATACGTGCCTCGTTACGAAATCAGAGATTACAAATCAGACACAGTTATGAGTTTGACAGTCTCATTACATCTTCAAGTGCTGTGTACGCCGCAAGTAGTAGTCCAGGCTTTTGGATTAATGAATGAAGCTACCATAGCTATAACTACATACAACAATGCAATTTCTGCCCAGGTATTCCAAGTGGTCGTTCGTTCCAGGTTTCGACATGTCCTGTGCACATACATCTAGTCTCCAGATGCGTGTTACATGTCCTGTGCACATACATCTAGTCTCCAGATGCGTGTTACATGTCCTGACCGCACACTTCCCTTAATCTCTTCAATTTCCTGAACAATACAAGCTGTGAAGTTCCTCAGAACGAAAGTTTTCTTCAACCTCCTGCTACTTCTTCCCTGTTTGAACCAATTACTGCACTTTTTTGCAGTGGCTTTCAGAAAAAACAGGTGAAATTATAGTTCTGTGTATTCTAGTCTGTAAGCTTTTGAACAGGATATGGGAAGACAATATATTCAGAAGTGAATGGCGGCAGGTGTTACCCGAGTTTAGTCGGCTCGTAACTTCTTCGTTGTCACATTCAACATCATAATCACTGGCATGAAGACACAGACAGGAAGGCCGTATTAATGCTACGAATTTAGAATTAAACCACTGTATGAGTATACTAACAGGCAGCTGACACCAGCTAATCCTTCATTCGCTGCACACGTCAGCGTTCGCAAGTTCCATATGACGTTCAAAAAGAGGTTACTGGTTCCTATAGGGGGGTTCCACAGACGGTATGTTCAGAGGGTTAATACATGGCTGTGATGGCTGTGTTGGCTGTGAAATATTGCTGTTTCACTGGTCTTGATGGCATGGTGTTCAGTGTAAAGACCTTTCTCACATCCCCCCCCCCCCACCTCTCTAACTAAGGATCTAACTAGAAACTCGTTTCTTTCATTTCGTGTTTACGAGTTACCGACATCTGAAAGGTAGTAATGACTTTAAAATTTATGGCTACCACAAAGGTAGCGAAACTGATGAAATGCTAAATGAGACACGACGGTACAATGTAATAACAGGATTGTGCACAAATAGTCTGCAAACTGCGCCAGAAATACTGAATGTATTTCAGTTCGTGGAGACTTCACCCACTATGAATGTGTTTATGTATATACACATAATGCCTACGTACAATAAACGTGTTTGTGTATATACACATAATGTCAACGTACAATAAATCTGTATATACACATAATGCCAACGTACAATAAATGTGTTTGTGTATATACACATAATGCCTGTGTACAATAAATGTGTTTGTATATACATATAATGGCTATGCACATAGAAGGAATGTGACGACATTGATGCTTGACTTTTTTACGGCCGTGTGTAATGACACTATAGCCGCTATGACGCGCGCTATGGAGTCTTGGTACACTGGCACCTTGAAGATGGAGGCAGCAAGCAACAACCGTTGGTATCGATCCTTCAAACTACACGGTATCACATACCAGAAGTATGTAACCTTCAGGTTAAATAAATTACACATACACGAACTTCTCCTGGTTTCCTTCCGCCCCTGCTTTTGTCCGGGACAACACATACAGGCCTAATGCATAAAGCGATCTATGCCGATGACAATCTTTTGGGTACGTGACCATATGCGACGTGGTGCATAAAATAATCAGCTGCTAGTTACATCGCTCAAATCTCTCGTATACATATTAATTTAAAGCAAACAGTAATGGAAATATGTCGGACGTGCGAACTTAGCGGAAGGCATCACATGACCGCTTATCTGAGGGCTCTGAAATGGCGTAGGTGAACAGACCTTCGAGACCTAGGCCACTTTTGTTTTTGCTGAATATTTCCGTGCCGCCCAGACCGGCCCCGAGACCCGCTCAGCCTCATGTACAATGGGTACCGGGTCTTTCACCAAGGCAAAGCGGCCGGAGCGTGCTGCTGACTACCCACCTCCTCCTAGTCTCAGGTTGCGAACTGGATGGAGGCACAGCTCCACCTCCCCTCTATGCCTGCAAAGGCATGCCACGGGACAACCTGCACGTTTTTAATACTTGCTGAATGTAAAATAACAATATTGCGGGCTTTCGAAAGTTGCTTTTGGCTTTCGGTTTAATAGAGATTTTATACTCGCTGTACGTGTAACCAAGTTTCACGAATTAAATATTGCGCATCACGTCTGTGAGTCTCTTTTTTTTTTTTTTTTTTTTTTTTTTTTTTTTTTTTTTTTTTTTTTTTGATACAGCTTAGTTGACAAAACGCAGTTTATTCCACCAGTGTTTTCTGAACGTTCGGTGAATGCCGTTACCGCATTAACCATGCCAGCGTACAACATATCTATAATCGCGACCCACGGTTTGAGGACTGCTTGTATCACCAATATACACACACTCAAGTACGGGCTATTTGCAGTCCATCCTACACAACTATAATTTACACCACCTACGCTGAAAACAAAGCGCTATACCGACCCTTTCGTTCAGTTAGTGTCACCCGACTGCATAATGAAAACGAATGACACTGAACAAAAGTTCAACCCTCCCTCCGCCTGTCTCCTTCACCATCACATTATAGGGGACGTTGCTGTACCAATGAATACAAACCACCCTCTTCCATACGTGGAACAGGAATGGGGTGAAACGAAAATCAATGTCTCTTGTCTGAAGGGGTGGGAACTGATATTTTATCTCTCAAATGTTTTGAAATAGACTGCCTAACACAGCCAGCCGGAATGTGATAACCTTATTAGCCTCCCTTCATTGTATTCTCATTGGGTTCGTAATTTGTACTCTTCAGCAAATTGTGTTAGGATGGTTAAATCAAGGCTGATAAGGTGGGTGATGTGACACACATTTTGGCCCGAAAGTCTGAATGGACGAGACCACTCGAAAGACCTACTCGTAGATGGGAGGATAATATTAAAAGGATAATTTAAGAAATAGGGTGCGAGATGTGCACTGGAGTCATTTTATTAAGTATAGGGGCTAGTGGCGAACTCTTGTGAGCTCGGTAATGAACACCTGGGCTTCATAAAGCGATATTATTGACTAGTTGGGAAACTGTTAACTTCTCAAGAATGTTTCCCTTTAATGGAGACAGCAGAGGGCTAAACACAAAACTCGCATGGTTTATGGGGTTAACACTAGCGAATCCAAAGCAAAGCAAAGCAGTCCCATTACAGGCCTCGACAGGCCCTTCGGGTTCCAGGACGTCGAGGCGCCCAGATTTCTAGACAGTCGGCACTTGAAGGTGGTAAGGTTGTCAGCCCTATGCACCGGCCGCCTTTACCCCCCAGGAAATATTCCTGGTACTCATTTCTGTTAGAGGCTGAGTCGACCCCAGGATTATGCCCATGAAAAATTCCAATGACACCATCGGGAATCGAACCCGCGACCTTCCAGTTTGTAGTGCAGTGCCTCAACCAACTGCGCCACTGCGGCCACCCTAGCGAATCCACTTCTTGCGAATTCTAAATGTTCCTTCGCATTTTTTCCACTCGTCTTCCCATCAGTCTCCTCCCACTGCTTCTTCGACGTTCAACCTTCTGATCGCTCTAGAAGGCTCATCACAGAACACACCGACAAGCACACAAACACACAAGCACATACACACAGTTCACAAACCACCCAATATGCCAGAACCCCGTTCAACGCCGTCACAAAAAAAAAAAAGGCAAAGGATTTGTCTGGAATAAGAAAAGGCAGATAAGCAGACAATAACAAAGAAATCAGGCGAAGAAAGGAATATAAAAATTGGGAAGAAATGTATGATGTCTTAAATTTTAAATATGCGTGGAATATATATGAAGCATATGGGAGAAAGAACTGGGGAAAAAAGTAAAACAGATGAGGTGGAAGATAAGATGCGAAGGCAGAAAGCAACAGGAATAGAACCCAAGTAATGCATGAAATTTGGAATGATATTGATGAAAGCGTTCACATTTGTGACGCGTATGTTTACTTTGAAGACGCCCGACTGTCACCTCTAGGCGCACAACACGATTTGATTTACTGAGTTCAAGCCTTTGTGATTCCAAGAGAACACAGCGCAGTGTTGCGCCGCGAGAGGTCACCTCGGTGCTTCATTCCACCGTAGAAAGAGAAAGAGTCAACACGGTAAGTGTACTGGGCGAAACGTTGCCTGCAATACATCAACGAGAAGGAAATTAATTTGAAACAACCTGCGTGAAGAAGACGCATTGAAGTTAAGAGACTTCTGCGTGGCACTCTTGACTGTTGTCGTCTGCGTGTGACGCCGTGCAGTCTGAAATAAAGTTACTAACGTCCCGAAAAATGCTGCAGTATGTCCCTCCGAAATGTTGGTAGACATCTGCCACAGAAGACGTCGTCGCACCCCACACGACCGGTGTTGGTATGCTACTGACCGTCCTCAGCCTCATGCCTCAAACATGTGGGGTGGGCATTCAGTGCATTGCAGGCAGCAACAAACTGTCACACTGTACCCTCACACGGGCTACGAGTATAACTGCGGGCCGGGATAGCTCAGTCGGTATAGCGACTCGCTACTGGCTGGACGGTCCGGGGATCGAATCCCAGCATCCGTCCAGACCGGCCCTGGGCCCAACCCAGCCTACTATAGAATGGGTACCGGGTTATTCCCAGGGGTAAAGCGGCCGGGTCGTGGCGTTAACCACCCACCAAACCTGGTGTCGAGGTTAAAGAAAGAATAGAGCTATATCTCTCTGCTGTCCCACTGTGCCTACATGGGAAGTTACAGAGCAAACTTTACCTTTTTATCTAAAATTACTGAAGTTCGTCAAGATTCGACCTTTGTTATGGATCGAGTATTGTGTCACTTCATGTTGTATAATTTCTACTACACAGTTTGGCATTAGTTCAATGCGTTATGCCTCAGCGGTTGGTTAAGCGGGTTCGCACATGTTCTGCAGCTAATAATAAATTATCAATTAATGTTACTGTTTTTCTTTGATGGATGTCACTTGAATTGGTGACAGATGTGTAATGGTGTGGAATGTGGCGCCATGCAAACAACAGCTGCGCATTGGGACTGAGTCTTATTGCGCGTGATTTGAGGCTTCCGCCGCGGTGTACGGTAAGCAAATATCTTCGCTCTTCTGGAGTGTTACGCAGCGTAGAGTGGTAGTTCGTTATGGACGTTTCGGAATAACATGTCGTTCCCATTTTCAAGGGTCTTCTTCCTGGACTGCTTGACTGTCGAATACGGAATCGATACGTCCTTCCGAAACGTCAGTAACTAACTGCCAATGTACGCAGCGTAATATCGCACAAGAGCGATGATCTATAATCTTGGTGTTTGTGAGGCCAGCAGTTCACCTGCACAAGTTGCAGATATAGCTGCCTGGTACGGCTACACTTCATCACACTTGCACTTCGCCCGTTTTGGTCTATCTGCACCACATCACAGAAAGGGTGGTTATGTTAGGTAAGGGTCAAGTATTATATTACACTCCGTCCAGCCCATATTACGGGACGCATAAAAGGCAGCGGGGCAGCTACGTCACTGCACCTGCATACACTGTACGCAAGGAAGCAGACACAGGCCTTTTAAAGTTATGGACAATTATAAAATTTTCGTACAAGGACTGACGACGAGAACATTCGAAAAGTACAGCCGGTCCGTGAGGCAGAATTCAAACCCAGGATCTTCCAAATACGGGTTGAATATCCCTTATCCGAAATTACGAAATCCGAAAACCTCCAATGTCCGACACTTTTTGCGCACGACATGAACACAATGCTGTACAGATGTGGATACTTGTACACGAATTCAATACTCAGTTTCTTTGTATACCCTAATAAAAACCTACATATTCATAGGCTGTATATGAAACATAAACGGATTTCGCATTTAGATTTGGTTCCCGTCCCCAAGGTGTCTCATTATAATATGCAAGTATTCCAAAATCCGAAAAAATCCGAATCCGAGACAGTTCCGGTCCCAAGCATTTCGGATAAGGGATACCCAACCTGTACTAAGAAGGACAGCGCGCAGCGTTGTGCGGCATAGCGAGGAAAGAGATGACAAGAAGCAAAAAAGAACTTATAGCAAAAAACGGGCACTTGGTCGAGAGAGCTTTAAAGTAAAACTACTGCAACAAACAGGACGTTGCTACGCCTTTTCCGCGCAAACTACCTGAAACACTGCACGTTCCCCCGAAGCAATTTCTGAACCAAAATAAAACAAAGTGTGATTTCAAACTTCAAACAAAGGAAAGTCGTAAAAGTGAAGGACGCTGTATATTATCATCTCTGACAGAGGATCCCGTTCCGGCGGCTGAACCTAGCAGAGATTAGCACTGCCTGGCGACAGGACTTGACAAAGATGAACGAGCTGTTTGTCTTCCTTTCCTATTTCCATGCTCTAGTTCGTGAGCCATTCGGTGAAGAGTTTCCATGACATGGGGGAAATGGTGGTGAATTGCAGAAAGCAACTGCACAAAGAGTACTGTGATTGGCATCTAAATTCAACCTTACGCTGGGGGTTGGGGTGGCGGCACCAAATCTCAAAAACTCAGTCACAAAACAACACGATTGCATTCCTTTAGGCTACCTCAGGGCATTTTTATGTATTCTTCATGGAGCTGAATATTGACTAAAATATTAACGAACATCTACAAGTGCTTCAAAACACGAGAAAGTTTAAATATCTGAGGACTGTAACAAGTAGAGAATTAAAGTCACTAGAAGTTAACAGCCAATCAGCCCTCCAAAGAATAACAAGTGAAAGTACAGTTGAACCTGGTTATAAGGACACCGGTTTATCCGACACTTCGTCTATAAAGTCAGATATTCTGTGGTAACAATTAATTCCTCACTGCTAACCGTAACATTACACTCCTCGGTTATAACAACACTCGTTTATAACGACACAAAATATTCAATCCCTTTCATGACGTTATAACCGAGCTCGACTGTACTTTTATATCCAACGCTCCCCGACTTCCCACAGAGCACTACTTTTTGGACGGCTGCCAGGTTTCGTCCGCTTGTCCTTCTGTATAGGAAGATAATCGCTGCTTATTGCGCGAATTGTGCGAAACATACAAACACACGGCGTGATCAACATGTGTGGTATCTACTGTTGAACGTGGCGGTACGTAAACTAATCACCAGGCCTTAACAGTTGATTGGAGTGCAAAACCTACCTTTGCTACAGGAATAAAACACCGACCAATTTATTGCGAAAACATACGGTACTTCAATGGGCGTGCGAGACAATCGAATCCTGATTCCCTTCTTTAGTTATATAACAAGGGTGAGAGACCTAGAGTTGTGTGAGTTTTCGTTTTATTTTGGAGTTACAGGAAGTCAAAACAAAATAAAATGAAACTGAATCTGCTCTAAAGCGTGTCACTTTGGGGTCCATAAATATTACGCGAAAGGCAAAACCTTGGAGAAAATACTGGAGAACAAAATTCCAGCTTTGCATGATTTCAGGCTTCCGCCGCGATATAGAAAAAAAAACGCTTTCTTCTTTGAATTCTTGACCATTGAAGATGGGACCGATAGGTTGTCTCAAAAGTTCGGTACAGAACTACCAATCAACACTGCGTAATGTCCCAGAACATCGCAGATCTCATAATTCCATCTACTCCACCTAGAAGTGACTCCGTCAGAAACTATTCGCCTCGTTACTGGACATGACTGCCTACAGTGACACCTGAACAGGACTGGAACGAAGGATTCTGCGATGTGACCACCATGCGACGACGCAAAAGAAATGCACCTTGGCCACACCCAAAAAGTCAGAGTTTTACAGATAACATGGACAGTGCCAACAACCGGAAAAAATGGCGGTATCTATCAAAATTATATTGGACTACAAGAAAGAAAATGGGAGACATCCTTCTAACTGGCGGAAGAAAAAAAACCTTCGGGGAGTACAAGTAGTAGCGACATAATTCCAAACGTCGCTTCGTTAAAATTAACTAATTAGAATTACAATGGAACAGAGACAAAATTAAAATTCTGAGGCCCAAGTTCACCTAAAATATATGCAAAACTTCAGTTCACACCCCTAAGAGAATACAGTCCGTGTCCCTTAAAAAGGCCAACAGGTAAATCGCGTTAAGAAAATAACTGCCTTCCATTGTGACAATCATACGGAACATACTGTGTGACAAAACGCAGTTCTTCTGCATGTTACTACAGCAGATGGTACCCTCAGTTACTTCTAGTTTCAAAAGCTTAAAGATTTGGGTAGGTACAGTCCGTCTCACGCAAGTGCATAGCCAACCATACATTTTACCCACGCGATTTCGTTACAGTCACTGCGAATACACCAGAGACCACTAAACCTTCATTTCTGCATTGAACACAACTCTTCAGCAGTGCAATGTGTCGTCCAACTCCTGCTACATACTGCAGGACTACAGGCACTGATGTGCTCCGTTCAACTTTAGGCACTAACATTACGACATACCACGGCACTTCGCAACACAACAAGCTGCCTTCACTGGCTCTTGCACTTTGCACAAGAAACACGGAGTACTTTCCAGCACCTTCTCCACACAGTCACTCTATCATCCAAATGCAGCACTTTTATCAAGCAACAACAAAAAACACCCTCTCTAGACGTAGGCAGTTCGTTATTCAACTCACCCCTCTTTTCATCCACACGTTACGTACCCAGAGACAGTCTTACGTCGCGCAATCACACTCGATCTTGACAAGCTACTGCGGGGGGGCGGCAGTAATGCAGGTAACCTGCCTGGTGAATGAACACCCGTAAGGACTTTCGTGTGCAGTCGGTTTTCTAGTCGTGCTATCGATACTATTAAGGCATACTGGTTACGCAGTATCTGAGGTTCCCGCGGCGGTGCCGGTAAAGATACCAGTCTTACGGGACATGACTGTAGATTCATGTAAATGTAGCCACATTTAACAGGAGATAGCTGTGTCTATACTCAAGGCAGATTCGACCACCCTGAAATAGAGGCAGCACAATCCTTCTGCACACAAATCTACACGGCGTCATATATCGTAAGACAGGAGTCTTCACGTGTCGGTTAGTCGGCGTGGTGTGAACTTTATTCAACCCTTTAAACACGAAGCATATCTTTTTTTATATATAAGGACCCAGTTCGTACCGCGCTGTAAACACTCCGTCTCGGTTATAAAAACCAATCAGTTAATGTTGGATAGGGAAATAATCGCTGTTTGTTCTGAGATCCGTACAAAACACATAAACGCAATGTGGGCACCACGTAGAATTTTTTAATGTTGAACCTGGTGGTATGTAAAGTTATCGCTAGGCTTTAAAAGGTTAACAAAACAGCAATGTTAGAAAGCTCGGATTTAGGACACAAAAATACCCCATTTATGCCGAGTATTTTCCACATGAGCCCTTTAGAGTACTTCACAATGTAGTGACCTTGACAAATCTGCTTTCACCATGTTATTTCAGCATTCACAATACGTAGCCTCATCAAATCCTCCTAATGCTTGGCATAACGGATTAAGCTGTCGCCCTCCTCTTGTTGCAAACATTTACAGATTTATGAAGCCCCTTACTAAACATTTTCCCCCATACCTGTGTTACTTCTTCTCTCGTTAACACCTCTCTGTAACACCTCGATCAACGTTCAGAATTATTTTTGAACATTACAGTCTCCATTTTCTTGTCACAGACCCATAGAAGTTAGCCTCCGCATCTCATATCAGTTCCTGGGATCACAAGCAAAACAGACGAAACAATCGGCTCGCCTAATGCTTGCGCCAGTAGGTTAAAAATACGTGGTTAAACGCCCTCACTTGATGACAAATGGAACGGAGTCAGCTGCTGGCGTGGTGAACTCGCACGACATTTAAGGCACTTTGTATTCGGAAACAGTTGAGTTCAGACAATCCTAAGTTCAGCAGCTGGGATTCAGTTGTTTTTAGCGGTTGTGAAACGGTCTCACATATCGAGCTGATAAACATTAATTTGTATTCTCTGCCAGCCCTTGGCTGTTTCTGTGACCAATTCAACCTTTTCCAGCTATAAGTTAAAGAGATGTTTTTAGATTTGAGAAGAAAAAAGTTTCCAGTCGCTAAAATTACCCAACCTCCTTCTTTTATTCTCATTTAGCAAAGTTGTCTGAACGTACAAACTGCGTGGGACACAAATAGTGGAAGCAATAACACACGCTACAAAATCAGCGTCTTTCACTAAATCCGCATCTTTCGCTCGAACGGCCGAATCTAGCAGTGTGGGGGCGCAGTGCTTGTGTGACCGCTTGCCTGTCCTGGAGAGGAATCCGAACGGAATTGCTTTTCTTGTTATCTGTTTTGAAGCAGTAGGGGAAAAAGCATTGGAGCGCATCGCTAGTCTGGAAATGACGTCATCACTTACGAGAACCTTAAATTGATTGCTTGTAAAGCCAGGTATTTGTTGTAGCTGTACCCTACATTTCCTAGATTAGTTTTAGAGCCCTGAGATGTCCAGTCTTCAAGAAGCGTCAAGGCAGCCTTGTCCATCCGGCAGCCAGACATGTCCTACCGGATACTTCTTTACACGCGAAACCAAAGCAACTTAGCGGCAAAGTAAAACAAAACCCCACAAAACTGACGGCCTGAATTACAAAATTGAAAATATTAACCGCCGCGGTGCTATGATTAATACACTTCATTTACAAATACCGTCGGCTGCTGTAAACAGTTTCTGGTGTTCAACCACTACATGGTTTATATCATTTTATACAAACGGTGACACCCGGCTGCACGATTTAGAAACCACATAAAGCAGTCGCGGGCTGCGAACAAAGGGTAGTGCTCAATTTGTGGGTTGGGCGTGGGGGTAGGAATTCCCAACCAAAGAAAATTATTGCATTACAAAGTGCCACAAACGGCAATCGTAGATTTGATTTGCTTGGATAAGAGAAGAGTTTAATGGCAGGCTTCTGAGAACACGGTGATGCAACCTTCCGTTCACGAAAGCAGGAAACTCCCTGATCATCTGAATACTATCAAACTCGTACCTCGGGGTGACCTGTAAAACGGATGACCCGATAACGTTGTGAAGGAACGATGTGTACGTAGTATCTGGTACCCTTTTGAACGCGGCCACAACTGCGACGAAACTAGTTCAACGTGGGACTGTGAAATACTTGAAAGGTTACTGCAGTTCGAGCAGTGTCTTTTGACTTAAAGGAAGACACAAGAACAAGAAGTAAACCGCACACTTGCTGAGTTTTCATCAGTCATGGGACTTACCACCTTCTTGTATTAAATCCCACCCGTTTTAATTATCGTGTCCGCGGAACGAATTGGTACTGCCATAATATTAGGAATTCCAATCGGGAATGCGGTATAAACAAATATGTGGCACTGATGTTACTTTATAACTAAATCAATCAACCAATTCTTTACCCATTCCAAACTGTGCGTGGTTTTGCGTACTAACATACATATTTGTGCTTTTCCTTTCGTTCAGAATATCAACAGGAATGCTCAAAGTTATTAATTTAGTATGGTAAGCCCAAAACCGTTACTGGTTACAAATGGTATATAGGAAACAGTGTTCAATCAGATATGACGATTTTCGTCTACAAAATTTACGTATGTCATAAACAGAAATACTCTCTGGATTGAAGCGTTGTGTCAATGGAACACAGACACGAGAAGAACACGTTATAAAATCATCAGCGAAATTTAGATTACCATAAGAATGCGCTCAAATGACACGCATTATCAAATTACGCACCGGAATACAGAGCAGTGCGGTAAAAACCCTAAAATCCCGAAAAAGTAACAAATATGAGAGGATCGGTACGCAGAATACGGCTTATTAGAAACCTGCATACGACCACACATGTACTTATGAATGGCTGCCAACCTCGAAATGGCATAACAGAGGACAAGAATTGTCATGCACTACCACAGTCTCACAGTATTTTGAATGAACGAAACAGTCACTTTGTTATCTGATGAATGTAAATGGGCTAATAATGGTAGGTCATTAATAACTGCGCCTGAGGTATTTAACGTTGACAGTATTACTGAACAGCGGATACGGACACCTTCTACGCAAACCTCACACCTTCCCAGAAATGTTTCTTGACACAGGACAGAGTTCGTTTTGAAATAAGGGCAATTTAATCTCGAACACAGTCTTTTGGTTCCTGAAAGCAAGTGCACACATGACAAGTGATAAAAACACAATCATTATCGAGACAAACTGTTGCCCGTCCTGAATGGTCTAAAATACGGAATGATTTATCGCAATTGCTTTTAAACTTTGCCTTAGAATATGCCACTATGAAGGTCCAAGAGAACCATGGGGTACCGAAAGTGAATGAGACATGCCATTTTCTGGTGAAGCTGATGGTGTAAATCTCGTTTCGTTTCGTAGTCCTGACCTCTTCTACCTACTCACAATAGGTGTGGTGGTTTTGGTTTTTCACTTGATCACACTCAAACACACACCACAGTCGGTAGGACTCCTCTGGGCGAGGGATCGGCCCATCGCAGAGACTTCTACCTGACAACACAAACACTTTACAAGAGACAAACATCCATGGCCCCAGTGGGATTCGAACCCACGATCCCAGCAAGCACTCGGTCGCAGACCTACACCTTAGACCGCGCGACCACTGAGATCGGCCTGGTGCAAATCTACTGGGCCAAAGTTTATCGGTCGCTAGAATGGACGCCGGTCTAGAAGTAAACACTGAGAAAACGAAATGCACATCCACGTCTTGTGAACAGAATGTAGGATGAAGACACGGTGTGAAGACAGCTAATGAATCCGATGAAGATGCGGCAAGGTTCAAGTATTCTGAAGCGACACGAAGCATACGCCAGGAAAATAAGAGTTGATTAATTCGGGGAAGGTTTTTTTAGCATTCGGTTTGAAATGTTTTGTATTCCCGTTTGCTGCCTAAAGGCGTGAACATTAAAATATACAGAATTACAAATTTTCGTGTAGTTTTGTACGGACGTGAAACTTGGTTTCTCATATCAGCTGAAAAACATGGTCGAATATTTATGAGAACAGGTTGCCGAGAAAATTACTTTTGTCTAAGATGCTGGAAATAGAAGGAGGCTGGAGAAACGCGCATCACGAGGAACCTCACGGTTTGTACTCCTTGTCGCATATTAGTAGGAAGATCACATCGTGGAGGATAAGATGCGCGGGGTACGTAGCACGCGTGGGTAAGAAGATAAACGCATTCAGGTTTGTGAGGGGAAGATACCAGTCCGAAGAGCTATGGGGTTGATGAGGGGACAATATCAAAAAGGAACTTAGGGAATCAGAATGGGAATGTAAGGACTGAATTTATCGGACTCAGGGTAGATTAGTGGCGGGTTGTTGTGAACGCGGAAATGAACTCTCGGGTTTCATAAACGGCGGGTAATTTCTTGTCTAGATAAGGAACAACAACTATGCTCCGTGGAGTTTAATCAGAACGTACAATATCGTCTATAAGACCACATGAGAAAAAGAAATACACTTACAATCAAATAATCGCAATTTGCCTTTCGTTTACTGCCATTTAAAAAGGAGGAAGGGTAATTTTGGTTACGCTTAAAGGGTATGAGTAGGCCTACCAAAGAGGTTAAAAACCACTGCAAGGGACGTTCAAGTACAGTACTGTTCAAAATGAGGTAAGTGCAACGTATACATTTACTCGTTAGAAAAATTCATTTAAAAATGAGTTACGTCATTAAAGCACAATTTACAGTCAGTTCTGCTATAACGCGATAGGTGCGTTCTTGGCAGACCTCGCGTAATACGAACTCACGTAACAGCCAACATGCATATGCAAAGTTCGCGTTACACTAACAGCGTTCACCTATTCATTAATCGCGTTACAGCCAATTCCCGCCAACGAAACGCGTTAATAGCTGAATTGACTGTACTTCACTCAGTGACACAATCAAGGAGACCAAACATTACTGCGTCAGTTTCCACAATTATTTCTTCTTGCCCAGGGAATTGTCCCTAAAACTGACATTCAGTGACTTAGCCCACTTATCCCTAACACCACAGGTTATTTTCCCAAGCATTAAGACAATTCAGTGAGACTTAATGTCTGTAAGGGCTGACCAGGCGGAATTAATGCACACGAACGCCAGGCTTCTTGCAGTCCTGCAGCTGTTTCTACAGCATAATTATTCATCGACATATGCAAATTACTCTGAACTTTATCGTATGGATTAAAACTTTGAATTCCGGCAACGCGTACTCGGACAGTCTGAACAGCTGAACACAGTGTGTGTACAGGATTAGTGAGACGTGCGTGTGGAGGGCCAATAGAAGCTGAAGCTGAAAGGAATACCTGAAGCGGAAGCATCTCATGTCCAGGTCATGTGCGGATAATAAAAGTTTGTGCCAGACGCATAAATATGGCTTCGAAGAAAAATAACATCACATTAAATTTCTAATTGCGGAGATTCAACAGTGGCTGCAAGCAAGGAATTTGTCCACGCAAGGCGAACCGACATTCCGCGAGGGTCTGAAGACACTGACAACCCTCAGGAAGCAGAATTCTTAATTAAAAGTTACTCGGTCAAGGAGCAACCTGTCACTTGCGGACGCTAAGGGTTAATCACCTCAATCACAAGAGCTTGCCATTGTCTTCCGTCCCGAACCACATAAATATGGCCCACATACCATTTCTATAACATCTGTTTTAATATTACACTACCATTTACACCCACGTTTCCAAAGACGTCTATACCTCTTGATTAGCAACCGGCACACCCGTAAAAGTCACAGCTTTGTCGAGACATGTGCAGTGACAGACATTGTTAATAAGCATGTGTTTGTGTTTAGTCGCTTATTAACAGCGACCCAGCAACACTTTGGCAAGTGCAAGTAAGACTCCGCGTATTAGTGGTGAGCGTCACGATTCGACCACTTTTCTCCCTTTGGGCGGGGGAAGCCCCCCGGAAGTCACTGAAATGTGAGACTCAGTGCGGTAGCCAGTAACTTCACTCATTTCGATATGGATTATCAGCACTAAATTTCACTGACATCGGTTTTAAGCAGTTTCGAGTATGAAGCCAACCGGCCGACAGCATCATGTCTTCTAGAAACGGTCGTAAGAAAGACACCGCACAAAGAACGAGGCAGCTACAAACAGACGTGACATGAGAGGCTTCAGGTCTTCCGGGTTGTTACGCTTAGTATCAAGGTTACTGACTGCGGACGTTTCAAGGAACGTAGCCTTAACCTTCCTCTCATTGACTCTTCAAGATACAAGTGGTACGTTCCCTCGAAACGCCGGTAATAAATAACCCCGGTACTCACCTCAACAACAAAGAAGACCTGCATTCTCATAACCAACGCGGTGCAGACCACAAATATCGCACAAGTGGAAAAGCCTGTATCGCTTTAAGTGACCACTGGGGATACGCCAAAACACGATTACTGTAAACAGTGTATCGACGTAATGGCCGCTACCAGGACACCGGGCTGCTAATAAACAGAAACGAGTGAAGCAGGTGCATGCCTCTAGAGCTATATTACTGAGAAACAAGAGTCAGTGGGGACAACTCCTGAGGGAAAGACCTGGTCAGCTTAGTGAGTTTCACATTCACCTTCACACTGAGGGTGGGAATTAGCGCCATATCGTCAGAGGCGTTAATTAATTGCGAACCTCCCCATCTCCTGCTATACATCCCCCGAGACGCTTCAGGCCTCTATGTATATTGCAGCATTCCACAGCAGCTGCACAGTTGTGGCTCTGCATTGTATGGCGTATTAAAGCAAATTCTGCTGCGAAGCGTCCACAACGATATTAAGAATGTATTGCAGGGTGTGCAATACTAACAATACAAGCGAATTACACTCACAGTGCAGCAAGTGGCCCACACTATAGATGTTTCTGACAGTGCAGTAGCTAGGAATTCCTAATCAAATTGCGTTAACCCTTCACTACATGATCTCATAATATGAGTTCTAAATTTAATTAGAACAAACCAACAATTACGCACAAAATTCACAAAGTTATATTTACATTGACATTATCCCTACATGTTTCGAAGGACATGCCATCATCTTCAGGGGATACAAAGTGTTACAGGTACCAAAAGCATCAAGAATTGTAAATTCGTCCTACATGCATCAAACCTGCTCTACAATAAAAATCTAAGAAAGGAGGAGATGCAAAGTTAATTAACTATTACGTAGTTTTTGTGCTAAAACACAGTCATTAAGTATATATACAATAAAATGAAGAACAAGAACGAGTTCTGAATATTATACAGCCGGCCTGAGTTGTTGTGCGACAACTGTTAACATAGGTGAGCGTCTTTGCACCTAATGTTGTGTTTCTGCAGTTGACTGTTAAACAGCTGCTGGAATCTGGTATCTATCATGGTTACAGTTCAGTGTTTTATTGGCACGAATGGGGGAGATGAAAAATGTACACAAAACGTAGGATGGAGAACATACAGAAAGGACAACATTTGGAATACACGATTACATGGGAGTATATTATTAAATATTTCTTAAATAATTAGAACGTGCGCGTGTAGACAGGACTCCAGTGACTCAGGGTAGGGTCAAGTGGAGAGCTGTTGTAGGCACGGGAATGAACTTTCTGATTCCATACAAGAGATACATCATTTTAACAGGCTCACCCACTATTAGCTCCTCAAGGAGAACACTAATGCGTGAAGTTCCATTTACACCCATTCACTCACAATCGTACAAACATCTTACGAAGAATCAAAGAAAAGAAAACCGAGTACACGAAAATGCCCTCTACGCAAGTCAGAAGATATTTCCGAAATCTGACAATAGGCGATTTTAAATTTGAAGGCGCTGGCAGATGCATGCACGTGGGATCAGATGTAAACAGTGCAAACAACATGTGGACATTCACTCCAAGATCATGACCGCAAACCGAGCAACAGCCAGCAAAGCATTATGGTCTTCAGGACCAACTTCCGGTGCCGAAATACTAAAACTATACAGAACTCTAACAGACTCATACTGAAGTATGGATCACAAGCTTGGACAATGACCACGGAAGAAATGAAACGTGTTCAGAATATCTGAAAGGAAGGTTGTAAGGAAAACACATGAACACGTAAAAGAAGTAGAGCGCTGAAGAATAACAAACGAGATAAACCGCATACTGCAAGGGGGAGATACTGTAAAATTTATAAAACCCCTCCGGCTAACGTCGTATGGTCATGTGGAAAGAATGCAAAACCAAAGCTGCTAAAACAAATTAGAAGAGCTGCAACGGAAGGAAAAAGAAAAAGGGGAAGACCACGTAAAAGACGGAGACAGGGGGTTGAAGAGGATGTAAATGTAATGGGAACAAAAAATAGACAGGCAATGGCCAGAGACCGTCGGGAATGAAGAAAGATTTTAGAAGAGGAGGAGGAGGAGGAGGAGAAGGAGGAGGAAGAAACATATTATGTGTTTTAAACAAGCAGTGCATAACAGCTGTTCTAACTGCTCAACTGATAATGCGATCTGGTTACTTCAGAAACTCGGTAGTATTTCTGTGACACCTAGAGGCAGGGCCTTCAGACATTTAGCGCGGCGCTATCCATATGTAAAGACACAATCCACATGCTACAGCATGTCGCTATCCATATGTAAAGACACAATCCAGATGCTACAGCATGTCGCTATCCATATGTAAAGACACAATCCAGATGCTACAGCATGTCGCTATCCATATGTAAAGACACACTCCACATGCTACAGCATGTCGCTATCCATATGTAAAGACACTCCACATGCTACAGCATGTCGCTATCCATATGTAAAGACACACTCCACATGCTACAGCATGTCGCTATCCATATGTAAAGACACAATCCACATGCTACAGCATGTCGCTATCCATATGTAAAGAGACACTCCACATGCTACAGCATGTCGCTAACAGATCTGCAAAGGATAATAATGTTAACAGACCTTTAAAGAGCACCTAAAACTTTTCAGTATCCTGTTTAACGTAACGATAATATAACGGTAAACGCTTCCACAAACACATGACTAGAATGCAGCGCCTGATACAAGCATCAGCCTTACACGGTTACAGGACTATTACACGTGTTAATGCTGCGAACACAGCAACAACCAGCAGCAGCACACGATACTAAAGACACTAATTTAATGTGTTCCATGTCCGTGCACTATATTATACAAAAACACTAATCACCAACAAATGGCCAAAGAGAGTTTTATCATCAATTGTAACACATTCCTACATACTTCGACCCTCACTCAACTATAAAGTGCAACCTTAGTGTAACGACAACAAAAAATTCTCCCTGAAGATGACCCAGCAGGGTCGAAACATGTAGAAGTGTGTTACAACTGATGATAAAACTCTCTTTGGCCATTTGTTGTCGATTAGTGTTTTTGACTACAGACACTGTCTGCTCATTGCAGACGATACTGACAGACCCATAAATCTACGTAACATCGGCAAGTGGATGACGCAACCCGCACGGAATGATTTCTAAGAAGCTTACTTTTGGGCTTATGAATAAGTTTTATGCCTTCAGCACGTTTACAAGTACCGAGACAGACTGTACTATTGCTTTAACCTTTTAAAGCCTAGCGGTAACTTTACATACGACCAGGTTAACATTAAACAATTCTACGTGGTGCCCGCACTGCGTTTATGTGTTTTGTACGGATCTCAGACCAACAGCAACTTTTGCCCTATAAAACATTAAGAGACTGATTTTTATAACCGAAGTGGAGAATGTTTACAGCGCGGTACGCACTGAGTCCTTATATAAAACAGATACGCTTCGTCTTTAAAGGGTTAATTCTGTTTATATATTCTCGTACTACGTATTCAAACAATTAGCAATAGACCTGCTTGGATGGCGATTATTTAAAAATCACATTAAAATACATTATTCTAATCATACCAGAGGACGTACAATTGAATATTCATCATCCACACCGAACATTCATGTTACATTTTAGACAATGGGCATATTAAATAGGTTAAGTTGTACCCAGGGTCTGTAAGACGCTTCCCATCCCTGAACGGTGCAGCCACCGACCCCAGACCGGTCCTCTTCCGCGACTACATCATTACAGAACGCACAACGGCGGGAGGGTAAGAATTAATTCGATTCTCAACTGCTGCCTTTCGCAAATTTGAGTGAACAGTTCCAGGCCTACAGAGAACGTTTCTCTCTCTCCGACTCCTTCCACCCTACGTCTGGCAGCTGCTGACACCAAACAGGCCTATACAATTGTAAGTTTGTATTTACAAGCCACATTACCAAATGATGACACGGCGGTAAATTAGTTACGATATGTGACGTCACATCCTTTCGTATTTAGAACCCGAATTCAGCTGTAAGAAACACGTGTGTTCGTACCTCGCAGTGAACTCGCTTTCCTGTCTCAGGCATGAGCGTACAGTGCTTACAGTGTTTATGGGACATGGCAGCCTGTACCATAACTGAAAGACACTCCATTTCGCAACTAACAAATTCCTCCACGTATCGTTTCCTACTTATACTCTCTGCAGGGCATTATTAATTTTCCCCTCTCTCGCTTGGAGCCTCTAACGATGTAACGGATGAAGAAGAGAGATACGTCTCGAGTCGGTCGTTGGATCCCTCTGGGAAGGCGGAGAAGACGCCGCGTTACACACCCAGGCCCTCTGAACAACTCAGATTATTCGGTTTGTTCTTAAACATATACAAACTTTCGGTACCTAGGCCAAACCTCAAACAGGCCTACCCACAGCACCGTCAACGGCTGAGACCAGACCTCACGCTGACTGCAATAAGACAAAATACGAATGTGAAGTCAGCAATCGTCACTCAAAATATGTCACAACTGCCACGAGAAGCAGTCTTCAACTAAGCAGCATCACATGGGCCGGGTCCCGGCTGCAGATTCACGAGGAGCAATTTTGTAACCGCGAGAGGTGAGACCCTCGTTTCTAAAAATTGGACGAGAAAGAAAGAAAGAAAGAAAGAAAGAAAGAAAGAAAGAAAGAAAGAAAGAAAGAAAGAAGGAAAGAAAGAAAGAAAGAAAGAAAGAAGGAAGGAAAGAAAGAAAGAAGGAAAGAAAGAAAGAAAGAAAGAAGGAAAGAAGGAAAGAAAGAAAGAAAGAAGGAAGGAAAGAAAGAAAGAAAGGAAGGAAAGAAAGAAAGAAGGAAAGAAAGAAAGAAAGAAGGAAGGAAGGAAAGAAAGAAGGAAAGAAAGAAAGAAAGAAGGAAAGAAAGAAAGAAAGAAAGAAAGAAGGAAAGAAAGACAGAAAGAAAGAAAGAAAGAAAGAAAGAAAGAAAGAAGGAAAGAAAGAAAGAAGGAAAGAAAGAAAGAAGGAAGGAAGGAAGGAAGGAAAGAAAGAAAGAAAGAAAGGTGACTGTACATAAATGAATTCCTTTTGTTGCATAAGTGATTCAAGCAGCATTACGTCAGTATGTGGTGTAGTTCCTGTGTGCTAGTACATTAGGCTGGACAATGCAAATTACAGAAGTAGCCGCCACGTGAGCCCTGTAATTATACAGGAAAACGAGTCTACAATATTGCTCTTGTCACAGCTGAGATATAATTACACGGAAACACGAAATCCTCCTGTAATGAAATTCGTCTGACTCCCTCACTTCCCCCTTTTTTTTAAACTTAAAAAATCTTTGCGCTCCAAAATACAGCACCGATAAACCCATCCCTCTCTAATTTACATGTGCCGAGACTGTTTTAAAATTAAGTTACACAATGGAATACGCTGCCACAGAAAGACATTATAATTCTGGAAACGGAAAGTACGACCCGAAGTCCTCTAGCTTATTTATTTTATCATTGAGCTAACGTACGGGGTCAGGGTAGTACAAAAAACTCAAGCGAATAATTTTATTCCGACAACAGCAACATATATACACGAACATGCTCCCAAACAACACTCTACCGTTCATCTTCTTTCTGCAATCTCTGCATCTAAGCAAGCTTTTATTTTAACACAGCGAAACCTCGAACACAACAGCTTGTGTACAGTAAGACAATGTGGTAACTCAAGCACTGGAGGTGGAAGGGAAAATCGGTAGATACAAATAACGATACATTTACGGCTGAAACAAAACGTCAGCGCAAATTTATTAAATATTTTGACAGGATGATCATACAGCAGTTAGTATACGCTTGTTTTTCTACCTGCTTTGAATCTATTTGCTCCATAGCTGCACAAGTCTCTACACGTCATCGGAATAAAACGGTTTCCATTTAACACTCACTTATTCCACGAAGATATTCGAGAACGACCATGTTAGCCAGTACAACTAAATACAGATTAACAGAATGTTAAAACGTTCTGTAAGAAATAATGTGTACGGATATTCCTACTGAATGTATCTGAAACATGAAGAAAATACATCGTACGCGAAGTACAATTCACATATTAAGTCTGATTAAGAAATGACATTTGGTATAATTCCTGAAAGCCCTCTGTGGACTGCAGAGTACGTGTAGCAGGTGTGACCTTAATGCGAATCCTTAATGAAGTGTCTTGGAGTGTGGTGCTTCAGGCTGCATGAAAGGAATAAATAAGTAGAAAAACTAAGATGTGAAGAGGAAGGCAGTATTGATACTGATGCTGAAGGCGGTGTGTATACGTAGACAGGATTCAGGTGGCCCAGGACAGGGTCCAGTGGCGGGTTATTATGGGAACACGGTAATGGCACTTGGGCTTCCATTAAGAGGTGGAAGATTCCTTCAGTAGATACGCGAATGTCTGTTTGTAATAACGGGATTTGCGGCGGGGAGTTATATGAACACGCTTTACATTTACAAATACGCCTATGCAGTAGTAAGCGTGGCTTCCAAACATTGATTTCTGCTGACTTAACCGCGGCTCTTTCTATCTGAATTTGTAGGCAGCGTTGTAACATGTAGCAGCCTACCGTATAATAATACATGATGCCGTAGAAGTACGATAAACCTAATTGGAATCCATGCCTGGTGGTAATACTCCAGAAAAGAGAAATTTGCAGTGTATTCAGATTACTAATCCCCGAAGCTTTACAGGAAATTATACAGAACTAACGCGAATACAAACGCGATATAAATTAGTACTTGTCGAGCAATGCAAACAGCATCGACCGTATTGCTGGAAGCCGAGGTGGAGAGCCACGGAAGGTACGAACTGAAACTTGAAGCATGCTTTCACTTCCTGATCTGAGTTAAAGGTACGCCCCTTTAGAAGCCACTTATACCAAACCGCAACTCATACTCAGAAATTTCAAAATTAAGGGTACCAGCTAACACGATACAACACAAAAATAAATTTGTACCTGTATGGATCGATCGTATCGATATACTTATACGAGTACATACCGTATAATATTTTGGGTGCATACAAGCACTGTTACTGATTCCATACTAAAGCACCAGATGTCTGTCTGTGCAGAAAATTTGGAAAGACGTATCACTTGGTTAGCAGCAAGACAGACACGTGTAAAAATGGCGGGACAGTAATGCGGGTAAAGATACACACTGCACTCATAACTGGTTTATATTGTTTAACCCTTTAAAGACGAATAGTATCTGTTTTATATAAGGACTCAGTGCGTACCGCGCTGTAAACACTCTCCACTTCGGTTATAAAAACCAATCTCTTAATGTTTTATAAGGCAAAAGTTGCTGTTTGTTCTGAGATCCATACAAAACACATAAACGCAATGTGGGCACCACGTAGAATTTTTTTAATGTTAAACCTGGTGGTACGTAAAGTTACCGCTAGGCTTTAAAAGGCTAAAGTACTTGAAAACGAGACTGGAAATGATGTACACCGTGACTAGCACACAGACTGTAACAACGCCTGCTGTACTAAGTGCGATACGGCGTCACAGTGCACACGGATATGCAATTTCATTTATGCTCGTAAGAAAAGTATGGCCTCGGTTGCGCCCGATTGGCAGGGAACACACACGTGCCTTGCAGCATTGTCTTCAGATCTCTTGTACAGAACTTCACCCAAATCAAAAAATAAATGTGGTCAGTAAGGATACAAATTCATTTACGCATCTACGTGAAGCAGGACTCTCATTTCGCTGATTTCCACAAAACTCACAAAATCACCAAAAACATTTTTACGAAGATTGTCCGTACCGGATCACACCCAGATCGGACGAAAACCGCAGAAAACAGGGCGGCACTTCATTCACGCCCTTGAATAAAGTATGCCTTACACTACACAGATTTTCAGGGACCTCACAACTGCTCAGCTGCATTGCCTGGACATTCGGAGATATGCTGTTCACTGACGTCGTTAAGTGGAGTCCGGCCTTCATGCACCGCTTGTCACGAACGGCATGACGTCAAGATCGTCCGTGCCGACTGCAAATATCATTTGGATAAAACTCGGTATCTGCGATCTCCATGCAGTACTGTTCAGCAGTTGTGGGCTTCGTTAAAACCCGCGCAGCGACAGCTGAGCTTCTGCTAAGTGCGTAATTCAAACTTTGCGCGTATTTCCTACATTTTCCGCCTGATATCGATGAAATTCGGCCTATCAGCTATCCGTGCCATGCTGCTGAGGAAATCTGGGCGTTTCGAACTGATAGGTGCAGTGAAAGGCAAACTTTATATATGGGCATAAATGAAATTTTTTCAAGTATTTTCTTCATTCCCCGACCGATTTAGAGAAAACTCGGTATGTGCGGTCTACATTCATCACTGCTGAGTAACTGTGAGTTTCGTTAAAATGTGCGAAGTGGAAGCCATACTCCACCTATGGGCGTGTATGAATTCTCACCCTAAAACTCGATATATCACATCTCCCAGCAACGCTGTTGAAAAATTGCGAGTTTCGCTAAAATGGGTGCAACGGAAGCTATATGTTACCTAAGCACGTAAACAAAATTTTGCACGTATTTTGTAAGTTTCTCGGCCGGTATGGATAAATTCGGCATTCAACATCTCTATGACATACCGCTGAGTAACTGCGAGTTTCATTAATGTAACACAAAGGCCACTGCATAGATCAACACAGAAGCAGACGTTGCGACGCTATGGCCAGGGACTTCCACCGCACCTTTCATATAACGAATTGTATCATCACGTTATATTAATCATTATCATCAAGGCAAGTATACGCCATATTGGTTGTTGCGATACGAAGCCGTCTCAACAGCGGTCTTCCTAAATTTCTCTTTGCCCTAGGCGTGTACGCTATAATGTTTTGGAGTAGTTGTTTCCATTTTTCTTACACGATGTGTTCAATCAGTTCAGACTTCTGAATAGATCTGCTAATACAGTTTCCTTAATTCTTCCAGTCTTCATTTCGGGTTATGATCTAACAGGCAGAACCGCCACACTGCTACTTTATATCCTACAAAATATCACAACAAAAGCATTTCCATTCCAAAATCTATTACCATGCATAACATCGGGGCCTAAAGTTTAGAAACCCAATTTTCTTTAAAAAAAACAAGTCACTATCTTGCAATAATAAAAACTATGACTTACTATTTCAAGAACGACAAAATGTTCAACTAGTTTTTAATTTTAAACTAATTTCAACGTTCAGCAAAACAATTAAAAGAAACTGGCCCATTTGCATACGAGGACAGACCGTTTTCAAACCGAAGTTTGGTCCAACTGTTACACAGTTCTGCAACGGAATGTAATGTGTTACCGTGTTGACACCGACACTGTAAGTGTCGCGACTCGATTAACAGAGACATGTCACACTTTTATTCAGTCAGTCTTTAAGGATACTGTGAAAGTCTTAAATTTAGCAAGGGACGTTTCTTCTACAACTCTCACTAAGAGCAAAATGTAGAATCAAATTTCATGAGCTTAATAATAATAATAATAATAATAATAATAATAATAATAACAGCAATACAGGACCAAGTTATACTAACAAGAAACTGCACGAAATATATTTTGAAGCAGCCAAACATCGACGAGATGTGTAGAAGATGTGGAAAAGAACCGGAGACGATCCAGCACATTGCTGCAGCATGTGAACAGCTGGCACCTACCGAGTATATAAAAAGGCATGATGGAGTGGCCGAAGTTATACACCAGAAACTGGCAGAAGCAGCTGAACTAATTGAAGACAAATGCCCATACTATAGGTACAAACCAACAAACGTGCTGGAGAATGACAACTTCAAACTGTACTGGAATCGCAGCATTATTACGGACAAAACAATACCTTCCAACCGACCTGACATAACGCTCACGAACAAGAAAACAAATAAACCTTCCTAATAGACATAGCTACTCCAAATACACACAATCTCGCCAAAACAATAACAGAAAAACAAAAGAAATACCAAGAAGTGGCGAACGAAATACGTGTTATGTGGAAGCAGGATGCAGTACAAGTGGTCCCGATAGTAATTTCAGCCACACGAATAATTCCAAAGTCACTGTCACAAAGTTTAAAGAGACTTAACCTGCACCCAAACACATATATACACAAATGCAAAAAGTGGTAATTCTTGGCACATGTTCAATTGTAAGAAATTCCCTAAATTACACATAAGACCACCGAGCCTAATCCTGTTGACGATACATCCCAGGATAGGTGAATGTTTCCCTGCTAAAGCTGAGAAGTGAGAAATTCGGATAATAATAATAGTTATAATAATGAATAATAATTATTATTATTTTAGAAGTTCATATGCTGTAACAAGCTCCTACAAATATTCCGCATTTTAATGGGCTTTGATTCTGATATACCCGGACGTGCCAGACACCCGTCCTTGACTGCTGGGGGGGGGGGGGGTCCTGATCAAACGCGGGGCGCCGACCACGGCTCAGAGGCCCTCAAGTATCCAGCTACCCGTATGACCCACGCAGTTTTAACGAGACTCTCCAATTCGCAGTTACGTTGCCAGTCGCTTTATCCAATTATCGAAGTCACCCACTAATGCACGTACAGTAGACATAGCCATAATGAACCGCGTACAGCAAGCAGTCGCTACTTGAAGGTGCACTGCAGATGTACAGCTGACAGCACCGTGAAACGAATGGAGAGACAGCAAATGAGATAGAGGAGACACGGAAGAAGTAGGGGTGTAGCACGAGGCATAGCTATTCATTTATTAAACGCTTACGCTAATTTTATTACACGGAAGGGGAACACACATCTCGACGCCTGAAAATGGAACCGATGCACAGTCCCGAAACGTCAGTAACAAACCAACCTACGCTGCGCAACAACCCAGAAACGGGAAGATCTCAACTGTGACCGCGTCCAAAGCCTGCAGCCGGGATGGCCTACTCAGTCTAGTGGCTAGGCTAAGATCCGGACAATCGAGGGATCGTGGTTCGCTTCCCTGGAGGCGCAAGAGTTTCCTTTTCTCCAAAATGTCCAACCAGCGTTCTTTTCAGTGGGTAGCGAGACAGCTTTCCTTGGGGTAAAGCAGCCGGTAAGCTGCTTACTCACATCCATCTACTGCTGAGGCTAAGAATAAGTGGAGATGTACCTACACGGACCTCTATACCTTCACAGAGTGTACGAAGACAACTTCATTTATTTACGTTCACAAAATAACTTCAAATACGTAGGCTGACTTCAAATGTTATATGAGGTGCAGGGCGTGTCACAGCACAGGGTTAAATGTCACATAACATTTAACTAGAACTAAAAAATGGAGGTCTGATTAAGGGGGAAATTAAACTTCATTGTATTTGTAATTATTACACTGGCTCACATAGGACTTAACACGTCGTATCAGCCGACAGGTATCAGTGCAATACAGTTTAAACTGACATAAAATGAAAAGGAAGGAAGGCGTGAAACAAGGCAAAGGAGCAAAAAAAATACTGGCACCATTAAAACGCTGTTTTACAGAACCGTTAGCGAGCCGGTAAAGAATTATAACAGAGCATCATGTCAGAGAAACAATGAGTGTAGGCATATGTAATGTCCGGTTTAACGAACCTCTATTATAGAACTGGCCTATGCAATAAATAACAACAACCTATGCAAGAGCTACAACACGCTCTACACGACCATTCAAAGAAAAATAAAATAAAAACTGGCCGCCCACACAACATTTGGACAGCCTTTCCCTCAACAACATGGACACGGACTGTACTCATCCTGCCCAATAACAAACCCTGTTTCATAGCTACTGTTATTGAAAATACCTTTATGGCAGGCCTCAGTATTTCATTTTACCCTCGAAGTACTTCTTCGGGGTAAATCCGCCGGGGCTTGAAACTGGCCGCTCACATCCATCCACTGACCATATTAAGAACGAGTGGCGCTACACTGCCACACCCCCATACGCCTTCACAGCGTACCTTTTCATAATGCTGGATTAATATGATTCATCACAGGCACAGCTGGTGGGCTCTTTTGAACGTGGCAATGAACCTTCGCTTCCATAAAATGTGTGGAATTTCTCGACAAGCTGAGTAACTGTTAGCTTTTCAAGAACGACTCTTCTCCATGCAGTCAGTTATTACTTGCCCGGCACCAAACCTCACAGACCACATTTGGGCATAATAAAGATTTCGGTTCGCAAAAGTGGCAGCAGCTGTTTCTTCATGCGCCAAAAGTGGCAGCAGCTGTTTCTTCATGCGCCAACAGTGGCAGCAGCTGTTTCTTCATGCGCCAACAGTGGCAGCAGCTGTTTCTTCATGCGCCAAAAGTGGCAGCAGCTGTTTCTTCATGCGCCAAAAGTGGCAGCAGCTGTTTCTTCATGCGCCAAAAGTGGCAGCAGCTGTTTCTTCATGCGCCAAAAAGTGGCAGCAGCTGTTTCTTCATGCGCCAAAAGTGGCAGCAGCTGTTCCTTCATGCGCCAAAATCAACAAATGGAAAGACGAACACAATGAAGTTGCAGAAACTTGTGTGTCTGGCAAGAATAACACAATTTTGCTTCTAGGTCAGAGAATTGAGGGTGCTGTCGCGCTGAACAAGATAAATGGAACGTCCACAGCAGATTATAAATGACACCCCGATACAAAGGAAGATGCCGAGGTATAAGAGAGACATGGTGCTCTTAATTCTGCTGCAGACAGGTCGCACTGGTTTCCGTCAGATCTGAGAGGTAAAAGAAACTCCCGTAGCAGGATAGCTAAGTTAATACCGCACAATTCTGAACCGCGGGGAAACATGTTATGAAGCGCAAGAACGGAAGGGGCCTTCTGCTACATGCACAACCGAATGGGACCTCTGCTACACGCACAGCCGAATGAGACCTCTGCTACACGCACAGCCGAATGGGACCTCTGCTACACACACAGCCGAATGGGACCTCTGCTACACGAACAGCCGAATGGGACCTCTGCTACACGAACAGACGAATGGGACCTCTGCTACACGAACAGACGAATGGGACCTCTGCTACACGAACAGACGAATGGCACCTCTGCTACATGAACAGACGAATGGCACCTCTGCTACACGCACAGCCGAATGGAACCTCTGCTACACGCATAGCCGAATGAGAAGATGATTAAGCGGGCTTCGAAACACGCGGCTTGATAGCTGTCGCGGCCCATCGTAGGACTCAAACCCCGCATTTTCCTAAGAAAATCTGAAGGAAAACCTCAACACAATAATCAGCATTCGGATCAACAATCGAACCCGATACCTCAGAAGTACAAATACGAGTGTTCGTCAAGTCGAATGCCCAGGCCGAAGAACATGTATATTTATTGTTGTTATATTATTAATATTATTAAACAAGAAAATGAAGGAATGACCAGTGTGAAGGTAAAAAAAAGCAGAATGACTTAGTGAACCTGACACTTCAAAACATACATTTTCCTCGGCATGTTGTCCTCATACGAGGGGCCGATCCCTCGTCCAGAGGAGTCCTATAGAATGTGCTGTGTGCTTGAGTGTGATCAAGCGAAAAATAAAAAAACCCTCTACACTTACTGTGAACAAGTAAGTAGAAGAGGGAAGGATTACGAAACGAAACAAATGTTGTCCTCATACAGTCTCACCTATGCTTTTTTTCAGCAGCTGCAAATGCAGTTTTTCAGGCCCACACAAAATAACAGAATTACAGTTTGTATCACTTCAGTCTTCGGGGTTTTTACAGTTACGTGGATATATTCACCTTAGGTTCAGCGACCAGTCACTTCTCAGCAAGGACTTTAATCCGTGTCTTTACGTAACATGTTACAACAGGCCTACTGCAGTATAACAAGTGACTTCGTAATAAATGCGGAAGCACAACTAAAATAATGTTTATTGCTGTTGTTACCAATATTGGAACAACTATTCGGGCTTCTAATGTCGTTACTGCGTCGCTTCGCGCATACCAATCCTTCCGACATCTAACTATGAGAACTAAGCAGAAGAGCTGCTACCTGAGTCGTGCATTAATATGCATGCTAATTAGCACAGCACTTAGGTTGAAATTTGTTATCTCTCATGTACTGTCAGAGGACCAGGTAACAGGGTATGCAACACTTTAAGGTAAGCACAGCAACATAACACCATGCGTCCTACAATCGCATTCCATATCCTGCAAGGTGACAAGCCCTACGTTAGCAGTAACGCGATGTTGTGTGGAGTTTGCAGGGTGCAGGCAATGACGGAGTGTACAGTGGCAGTGTGTGTACGAGAACTGGTCATCAAACAACTCGACTGATTGTGTCAATAAAAACATTGCCACTAACATGTAATGAGTGTGGCCACTATACGGCCCTCTCATTCTAACCTCACGTCTGCCTTTCAAAGTATCTTGCGTGGAACTAATGCTGGGAGTGTTTTCCTCACAGACCTTTCAAGGGACACTTCAGTTCCGGAAAAATAAGAATCGTACTGCAACAAACATCGGGGGCCGCGGTGCCGCAGTTGGTTGAGGCACTGCGCTACAAACCGGCAGGTCGCGGGTTCGATTCCCGATGGCGTCATTGGATTTTTTCATTGGCATAATCCTGTCGGTCGCGTATGGCCCTGGGGTCGACTCAGCCTCTAACAGAAATGAGTACCTGGGGGGGGGGGGGGTAAAGGCGGCTGGTGCGTATGGCTGACAACCTTACCACCTTCATGTGCCGATTGTCTAGAAATCTGGGAGCCTCGACCTCCTGGAACCTTCCGGGCCTGTCCAGGCCTGTAATGGGATTGCTTCACTTTACTGCAACAAATATTCCATTTCTACTGGCCACAACATGAATTACAACAATCTGGCAAAAAAAAGGTACTTCTCAACAAAAGTGCCACTCCAAACTTTAGGAAATCTGGAAGTAAATGCTTGCGTATCTTTCTTCAAAGGAAACTCGTAATGAACAATTCCGTCGGCAATAAAAAAATAAAAGATCCGAACATTATCACCAGTTAAACACGTTTTGCACAAGGCACAGTTTTCGCAGCGGTTCATCTGAAACGTCCGGCCACGATGCTTCTCTCAACGACGTTCATTAGGCACTACGAGAATGGATCATCAAGGAACAGAGAGGAGAAAGCACGACAGCCCTTAGTGGGCCAGGGCCTCGTCACTGTCGAGGCTTCATCACGATCTCACTCAGACACACCACACTCAGTAGGGCTCCTCTGGATGAGTGATCAGCCCGACGCAGAGAACTCTACCTGACAACACGCAACACTCACAAGAAAGCGACATACATGCCCCCGCCGGGATTTGAACCCGCAATCCCAGAAGCGAGCGGCCGCAGGCCCATGCCTAAGACCGCGCGACCACTGGGACCGGCAGAGGAGGAAACGTATGTTTCAAATACTTTTATTATCAGCGAAAAACTAAAGACTGCCAACAAAACTAAAGACTGCCAACAAAACTAAAGACTGCCAACAAAACTAAAGACTGCCAACAAAACTGACTTCAACACACATATGTGCACTTAACAAAGCTTCTGTAGTATAAAACACTGGCTTTAAAAGATTCTGGAAGCCCGACGAAAAGACGGAACAGCCCCAGGACACCTGTGACGGTTTACAAACAAGCCAATTACGGCTTAAGCTTAAACGTGCATAGTTCAAAATTATCTACATATGTGTGTGTGTGTGTTTCGGGGGAGAGGGGGGGTGCAATAGTGATACAGGCCCCGATTTGTACTGGAAAGACACCAAGATCCAATGAGGAACAGGCATCTACTATCTCATCGTTTTTGTGGTTTTACTCTCGTCTCAGTCGAACCGACAACCTTGACACAAACCACGACAAACTCTGCTTCAATCCTCTTCGTGTAAGGAACCGTTTGGCACGCCCTGGTCCCAGACGTTACACAGCGTGTGGGCCTTGGACGGATCATTGGAAACGAAATTGCATTTAAATTTTCCTCGAGAAGCCCGATGGACAGAAACCACTTAGGCGATTTCGATGGGTGGATAATATTAAAATATACCTTAAACCGGTACACGATGAGTGTATGGACTTGATTAAGCTGGCTCAGGATAGGGACAATTAGCGGCTTTCTCTCAGTGCAGTAACAAACCTTCGGGTTCATAAAAGGGATGGGGGATATCTCCACCAGCTCAGCAAGTGCTATTGTATTAACTTATCAAGGGCTATGTTCCGCCGAGTTATGTCTGAAACAATACGGGCCAAGTCCGTGTTACTGTCCCCACAGTCAGGTTCGACGTGTCACTAAGCGCGTACATGCGGCAGTGGTCAGAGACAGCAACCGATGCGTGTCTACCGGAACAAACGCTACGCCGTGTCTGGTAAAGGAGGAAGGGGCTCCAGTGCAGCTGACACCCAACGACGACAAAAGCAGGAACTGGTGGACCCTCTACTTGCCGTCTTGTATCTCTTTCACACATGCAGGCGAGCCTCATTTCATTCCATACAGCAAGCCACACGTGTTGCAAATACCAAACGATGGTCTCTATGAATATTCATAACTTTGGGGAATAAGACCTTCCTCTCCTGCCACATTACTGCACTCTTTCCCTCACAGTAAACTACACAAAACCGTTTGCGACTTTACGTGTGGTCAGAATATGTCACACGGTTACAAATAAGTCAACAGGCAAACAAAAGACGATGTGAATCCACTGAAGGTACGCAATTTATTGGAATAAACCCTATGGCGCCGAATTAATTTAACTACACGAACGCTAAGTACCATTCCTGCTGCTGCAGTTTCTTGATCGCTTGTGTAACGGCAGTTTAAGTACCTCAGAATTAAAACCACTGCAATATAGCCCATCACTTACAAACGAATACCTAAAACTCCATGAAGCAGAATAATGAAAAATCCTTACGGAACCCCCTGGGCTAGTGCAGTTAGTCCAAACTGCAAACACTAATTAACCCTTCAAAGCCCGGTGGTTACTATACTTACAGCCTACAGCAATATCAAAAACTCTGTATTTTGTCCACAAGCTGCGTTTGTGTGCTCTGCACGACTGTTTCGCTGCACAGCAGTAATTGCCTTTCTAATGGAGACAGTATTCTTTGTGAGAAGGGAACTAATTCTTATAAACATAAAGTGCTACCAATTGGCGGACCATTTGAAGAGCCTACAGTTTTCTGCTGAGAACATACAGGTAAAACATTTTGCCATAAAGCAGTCTCCCAATCAATATAAGTTTTTCCTGCATATACGTTAAGTTCACAATCTTCCGTGATAATCGGACGAACAGTAATACAGAAATACATACAAAAACATAATTTCCTACCAAAGAAACGCGTCATGTACGCGTTCTTACATGAGGTCACAGGCGCTCAGTGTGGGCTACTTTGGTAACGCGACACACGTCCCATCTGTACACAGTTTCAGCGTCGCAGCATAACCTGCTAGAGTGCCAATACGGCATTACGTATTGTCTTCGAGGTTCTCTATCAGCTAGCGAAAAACTACGACTTGAACATATGCGGCAAAAAAGAGTGACTACTTTATAGCAAAAAGGGGTCCGGAATGCGCGCTCAACAGAAACTTACAAAACATTAAAATCGCCCTCTAACTTGCACCCACTTCTCTGTACAATGTATATTACATTTAGTCTTTCAAGGGCTACGCGCGTTCCCATCCAGGTCTACTGTCCCAGGTGGCCACTTCCTTTCAGGTGTTACGCATAAAATTTTGCAGGAGCCAAAGCGGACACAAGCACAGACTAGCCGTTTCTACACTCCTCACGCTCGTAACGTTAAATGCCACAGTAATTCACTCTGCACTATGGCGACAAGTTTCAAAAGCCGTCCTGTTTGACAGTGCGTGTATGTACACAGAGAGGAACAAACTTTGCGGGTTATTTACATGTAAAGGGACGTGGGCGCCTTTTACGGTATATGAAAGTGATCTAGTACGTTCACAGTCAAGTCACGTGATCACTTTCGCTTCAAGTGTGAGTTGAATCTCTAATGCACGTCTTAATCCATTAAGATAAGTTTATAAGAAATTTAACAGTTTACACTACACATCCGCCCCAACACGGCCGCTCTCAGACTTCGTATAAACGGCAAAGTCGATTAATTCAGCTCTCAGGTTGTTCTGCTGTGCAGCCCGGAGGGCGCAGTTGGTACAGCGACTAGCTACCGGCTGCACCGTCCGGGCTTCGGACTCCGGGAAAGGCTTTCTCTTCTCCAGAACCGTCCAGGCAGGCTCTGGAACTCACCCAGCTTTCTATTCGACGGGAACGGGTGTCCTTTCCCCGGGGTAAAGCGGCCGGGGCGTAAAGCCAGCCACTTACCTCCACCTAGTGTCGAGATTAAGAATGATCGGAGCTATATCTCTACTTCTGTGGCCGAGCAACGGTCAAAGAATCTGTTTCGTAGGTACGCCATTCGAACCTTCGCCCGGTTACCGGATACCTTCATTCAGCCCTCAGTGGCTGTCAGTCTTTGCACTCGATTACAGAAACGGTCCTTTCAAATAGGTCACCACCTCTCCTTGCCAAAGCGTTTGCTTATTTGCCATTAGTTACACGGTCCGGCCTGACTGAACAGTATACACAAAACTTGTGTAGTTGACATAAGGTCGTTAAATTACCCAACATCAACAAATCGCCGCCTAAATCAATGTTAAGGGGCTGAGGCTGAACAAAGACTCAGCAAGTACGGTACGTGGCTGGTCTTCTGGTTATTTAATCCAGGGGCCTACAGTCACGGAGAAGCAATCTGCCAGCGAGTTAACCGTCTGCGGTGTAGAATGATTACATGCATTCTTTATGCTTCAGCAGTCTTTTGCACCGAGAGAAGCAGCTCCGATATTCCGTGGTTAGGGGGCGGCTAATATCAGAAGCGTCGCGGCCGACACAAAGGAAGATAAAGTTTAGAAAACCCAATACTCAAAAACCAAATCCAGCTCATACAAGCCACACAAAGTCACGTTAAAGAATGACTAGCTGACTCGGCTGAAGTGTCTGGCAACAAAGGACGCGTAAAAATATTTAGGCCTGAACAGAATGAACTAAGGGACCAGTGCTGGGCCCTACACAAGCAGGAAAGTCTTTTCACACACAGGTCATACACATATAGAGTCATATCTGAATACTGCGATCTAACGTGGTAAGAAGTGCTACGCATGTGACTACATATTAGGCCTGTAGTTTTGTATATTTCAGTATCTCCGTTTTCTGAGAGACGGGAAGGTAAAATATTCCGAAATGAACATAGCAAAGCGAGATTTCAGGCTTCCGCCGCGGTGTAATTGATGTTTTCACTCTTCTGGGATATTGCGCAGCGCTGATTTGTAGTTACGGACGTTTGGGGACCGTTTAACGGTCCCATCTTCATCGGTCAAGCAGCCCAAGAAGAATGGCTGCTTGACCCTTGAAGATGGGACGGATCGACTGTCCCACAACGTCGGTAACTGCCAATCAACGCTGCGCCGTCCCAGAAGGGTGAAGGCCTCATGAATACAGCACTTCTTTACCGAATTCAATGGACTCTTACCTTACCACAAATATCGTCGCGTGTACGTATAAATACACGTGTCAATATAATTACGTGAAAGTGCGTGTGTGGTATGCATAAAGCAATGTGATTTCTGCCGGACAAAGAACCAATTAGCTCTACAGCGCAAAGTCCTCACTGATAAGCTGACAGCAGTTCACCTCGTCAATACATCCCTTCCTTCCATGAAAGCGAACGTTCATTAACGTTTTCACAAGAACCCGCTACAGGGCTTTATCCTGAGCCAGCTGAATCAGATCGTCCTATTTCTTTAGGATATACTTTAACACTAACACCAGATTACGCCTAACTCTTCCAGGTGATATCGTCCAATCAGGCCGATCCCCGTGGCCCTGCGGTCTAAGGCATAGGTGTGCGGCCGCTCGATTGCTCAGATCGTGGTTTCGAATCCCGCTGAAGGTACGGATGTGTCGTATCTTGTGTATGTCGTGTGTTGTGCAGGTAGCGGCCTCTGCGACGAACTGATTGCCCGTTCAGGTGTTCTGCCGGTTGCGTGTGACCTACAAACCTCCACAGTGACGCGGCCTAGGCCCCAAGCTGGGTTGCTGCGCCACAAAAAATCTTCCAGTCAGCATGTCCTCTAACATCTTGTGTTTGCAGTCCCTATTGGTTTTATAACCCCGATAACACTTCGTAAAGGCTACGAATTACTGCGCCTAATATCTTCAGCACACACCATCCTTCATCCTGCTGTCACCTCCCCTCTGTAAGGCCAAGCACTTTCCTCAGCACGCTCTCCACAACACTCTCAATCAATGCACCTCTATTAAAACGAATACCAAGTTTCATCCATTAAAAACAACAAGTAAAATTACAAAACCCCGGAGAATGTGATAGCATGGAGGTGCAGCAGAGTGGAGAGTGCCGTCATAAAATACGCCCCTCGCTCGCCAGGAGAGCGAAGACACTGAAGCAGAGTTTAATATTTACCGGAGGCAGTGCTGCTTGCTTTTGTACTGGACTTGATTTACAATCCGGCAGCTTGCATCAGCTCAGTTTCTTGGGGTTGCCTGGCAACTTATGTAGGCTGTGATTTATAACGCAATTATCTTCTTTTTTAAATTCCATAACGAAAGGACACAACAAAGACGTGAAACTGCTGAAGAACATCCTACGTTCGGCAGTAGCCTGCAAACAGGAACTCGGCCAATGTTTTTGTTGTCAGTATTTCTAAACGACTTTACATGCTCAGATAGTGCAGGGAACAAAAACAACGTTCATGTATTCAGATCGGTCCCAGAAAACACACTCTCACGGGAACATTATTAGTGCAGAGAAAAACAAAGCCCGTGGAAGGCCAAAGGAAAGGGCAATTGTTGGCTGTTATTAAACACATGTTACAACAAAACCGAACGTTATAAACTGCACTATTCCTTGTCCCCTTGTCTAATCGCCACAATCCTTGCAATCCGTCTACGTAACCCAATTACATTACCTTCAGCTTCTGCTTGGGCCCGATTCCTTCAACGCTGATGATGGAAGCGGTATGCTCCCACGAAATATTGGTGTCACTCACAACACTAGATTGTGTCAGAACTCGGACGGCTACCATTACGAATGACCCACACTACACAAAAGTTTACGGCCACAATATGTTCCCTGCCACAACATTTTCCCTAGGTGCTCAGAAATACTACGGGTAATGTTTACGGTCCGGTCCATACAGCCCCCATTGTAAGGCAATGATGCTCCCCGTCGCAGATAAGAAACGTGAGAATTCTAAGCATTCTCTCATCCAGTGTTTCTATTCTTGAACTGTGTTTAAAAAAAAACACGTATCTTGGGAACGCACCATAAAACATGCCGCCACAACTTAATGCACGTATACCGCACACACAATTTATTTTCATGTGCCTTCATTTGGTTCTTAGACTACCGAAGTGAAATTCCATTCCAGTCGTTCTTTAAGAAAGGATCCCAGTTTGGCAACACAAACAACGCTGGCGAGTGAACGGAGATTTTGGCACAAATCTGGATTCCGGTTTGCATCACAACCTGGATTAGAAGCTCTCCTAACAGCAAGTAGTTACGGAGTAGCTGGGAAGGCGTCAGAAACATCTTATGTGAATTTGGTAGAACACTTCGCTCTTCTGTTTCAAAGACGCATTGTCGTAACAACGCATGTATAAAATCTGATCAATTATTTTCGAATATAAGCAACGAGTAACAAAGCATCGGATATATTTGATGTTTAAAAGGAGCGCACAGTTTCATTTAATGTAAACACTATGCGGTTTTGGTACCCGAAATTTGTAGGTGATTGCCGACCTGAAGGGTGACGCAATCAACAGGAATTTTTCCACTACAGTTACCAGTTGTTTTATTAGTAATTAATCAATTTTATCCCACGCCCCTTTTCCAGGCTTCAGTTGAATGTTTCCCGTAACCCATCTCTTGTAAAATCACTGACTCTTTAAACGCGAGACTGCACGTTTGCGCTTCGGTTTGTTTATCTGCATCCGTAACGCTGCTGGCGACTCCTGAAATAGCTCTGGAAGTACGCCAAGTAAGCAAGTTACCATTCAGTAAGTTCCTGTAAATTATTCCCCGGCGCCTCGCTTTAAACTCTAAATTAACAACGATCCATTTACAGGATTTATTTCGCAAGAAAAAGTCCTTTCCTGGACCAGCTGAGGAACTGTTAGCTCTTCCCGAAAACGCGAGCATGCACGTGTGTTGAGGGGACTTAGAGACACGTTAGAACCGGCGGATATACTGTATATACGTCTGTTCTCAAGAAGGACTCCGCTCCGTGGAGTTAGTAATTTAGTACCGGAGTGACACCATGCACACCATCTCGAATGTGAATTCATGTCCACCTCTCCAAAAATAAAAATTGCAAAAATATCATTATGGGCCCAAATTATTTCAGAATCTCTTTGGTCACCGCACGAAATATACCGGAAGCGACCCTGTGGTCTAATTTGCTTCTCCGACTGAGCTGCCGTCACACGAATAGCCTCGACCCTGAGGTCTAATTTGCTTCTCCGACGGAGCTGCCGTCACACGAATAGCCTCGACCCTGTGGTCTAATTTGCTTCTCCGACTGAGCTGCCGTCACACGAATAGCCTCGACCCTGAGGTCTAATTTGCTTCTCCGACTGAGCTGCCGTCACACGAATAGCCTAACTCGTACCCGTAATATAGCAGAGAATATTAAATGTACCTCGGGCCATAAACACTTTCATTGTGACTGTCGACACTATTGTAAAATACAACGATGCAAAAATCACGATGTGACACTTGGTGGATATGAACAGAACTGAACAGGACACGTAACACGACGAAACGACAGACGAACGCTTCCGGTTTCGGTACGTTTGAGGTCGAATGCCGTGTCCACAGCAACCCTGGCACTGCCGCAACGCAGTACTGCCATGCAGACATATTTGGCACCTTGCGTCCCTTCGTAACCAAACCCTAAACTAATTAAAAATTGGTTCTAGTCACTGAGCAATAGAATGAAAAGCAATCAGACATGGAATGCACAGTCCACTGTATCACGACGCGCTCCTGCGAAGCCTACCCTTTTTGCCACCTGTCCCTTGTTTTACATGAATCTCGGATAAAGGTATATATTCCGTCACGTTTGGCAATTTCAGCATTTATATTGCATAACTCCTGAGAGGAGGCTTAGTGATCTGGGACGCTAGAAGAGGCACGGTGTTATTAAACCTCGTGGAAGAGCAGGCCTAACTAGTAACTAATTAACTGCCTGGATAAATAACCAGTCAGCCAGTTTACAATTCCCATCCATTCAGGCAGTTGGTAACGCAGTGACGCTTATGGTTTGTGTTCAGAGTTCTCATTCCGAAGCCTGGCAAAGACATCGACTATCCTGATATATTTTCTGGCTTTTCCTCAATCTTTCTACGGAAATGCCAGCCTATTACCTGAAATCAGACCACGGCGCTTTCTCCCACATCCCTTCCAAATAAGTGTTCATTAGTCACACTACGCAATCGTTAAATAAAAATAATCTCTTCCGGTTCACCACGCACAACTATCTATCCTACCGCTGGACGCAACGTAACCAAACCTGTTCGAAACAAACATCCATGAGAAGGAAACAACAACACAAAACGAAAGGAACCTTATTTTCGTCTAACAATGCCTTCATCGCGCCGAGCTGACATACGAATCTGACTTCCTCTCATTGTGCAGAAGATTCCTCTCATTGTGTAGAAGATTCCTCTCATTGTGCAGAAGATTCCTCTCATTGTGCAGAAGATTCCTCTCATTGTCCAGAAGATTCCTCTCATTGTGCAGAAGATTCCTCTCATGGTCCAGAAGATTCCTCTCATTGTGCAGAAGATTCCTCTCATTGTGCAGAAGATTCCTCTCATTGTGCAGAAGCTCCAAAGACCAGCACGAACTTTGCCAATGCCCTCCGTCCGGTCAGATGCGACAGCAAGCAAGAGACCACCCGCAAGCAAGCATTCTCAAATTGAATTAATGTGAACTGTAGGTGGTCAGGACCTTGCTCTGTCTCCCGTTGTATTTCTTGTTGTAATTACCGAACAAAGCATCGCAGTATCAGCAGGAGGGCCTATCAAAATTTAATTGCTTTTCCTTTACTCCGATATTGCAGAGCGAGCTTTTCTTTTCCCTGCGACGTAATACAGTTTGTTTGAGGTATTCTTTGAAAAAGAACTTCACATAAAATTGAGCTCTGAAATGATGGCAATGTTTTCAAGAACACAATGAGAACTGGAATACACAGTGCAGCAGTCTGGTGCATGGAAACTACTAAACAAGACACTTGAGGACAATAAACAAAGTTACCAACTGATTACTAACGACCTATTTTACCTTCAAAGGTTACACAGTGCAGAATGAGAATGCAAAATGATCATAAAAACAGCTACAGTTTTGCCAGAAGACAAACGTCAGTTACTTGAAGGTAATATCTGTCTCGGCAGCTGCTTAGGCTGCGGGAAGTCACATAGACCCTCAGCCATGACATCCGGTAAATCGACGGAGTTTCACACCAGACAACTTCCGAAAAGCGCCACGTCGGCAACCATCCCCATTACGTCCCTACAAGTCGTCCACGTAGAAATTCAATGTGAGGGTGGAAAGAGGTTTGCTAACTCAGTGTCAGTCTTGGGACTTCTTGAGCCTTAAATATAGGACAAATAGGTTGTCCCGAAACGTCGGTACAGAACTCCTACTCAACGCCGCGTAACATCCCAGAAGAGCGCAGATCTCATCTACTTTGCGCAGCGGGAGCCTGAAATCACACAACTGTCACACAGTTCCCATGACTGGTTGATTTGGCAAATGCGAGTATCTGCAATCGAGTAAAATGCTAGACGGCAGACGAAGCAAAACACGTAGCCGTTTAAACGAGTCGTCCTAACTGAACTTAATCTAAACGTGTTCAATCTAAATAAAAAAAGTGTTCTGTTGGAGGGAAGAGCAAAACACAGCGCAAAGCGTTTGACGGACAATTCGTGTTCCAGTGTGCATGTTTCACTTGCGAAACTACCAAAAATATGGCGTATGGCGAACATTTACAGAAACGTGGGGGAAAACACCTTACGACTTCATGCAGAATAATAAGCTCAGTAACAATAAATGAACACGAAGATCACAGAAAACGCAGTTTCCCAAATTCCACATACAAATTAGGCGCACAACATTCGACTGAAACCTTTGAATCTTGTGAACTGTTGCTTGCAATCGCTACATGCTTGAAATGCCTCGGTGATCCCACATTCTCAGAAGCCATGGCACTAGTCTGAAAAATATTAGAAAAGTATATGCTGGGGTACGAAATACAATCGTATCGTCGCAAAGTTGGTGGTGGTGTATCTCCTTTAAAAGAAATTCATTCCGGAAGATGAACACTGCCTAGCTGTATTGATTTTAAAACAAGAACAAATGCGACACTGTATTGAAATTAGCTCAGCGCCTTGCTTGTTCCATCACGGTGTGACCCATTTGGTCCCTGAAGTCTCGCATTAGCTGCTAATGTATACCTTTATCGCTGTAGTTACATGGTTACAGATTTCCGAACACAACATGTGCGTGTCATTAACCAAGGTGCCAGTGAGAGGGCTTGTCATTATAAGTCACGAAACCTTAAAAGAAACGTTAGCTTCAACCATGTTTTCAGCATCAACATGATGAATAGCTACATTACTTGCCCGTCACCTTCACAACGTTGGCTTAGATAACAATTTCGATAAAATACCTACTTCATCTTACAACCCTTACTTAATTTTCCATAATAGAGTGGCCAGAGCCTTCGTATTCAGCAGTAATTTTGCTACTTATATAAATGACACATGGGGCAATATAAAATAAAGTTCTCGTAGGTGCGGTAGTCTCTTGTGTGCCGGGAAGTAAGATCCCTAAAGCATGTCAGTACTGTCATGACATCACTCTGAACGTCTTAAAGTAATTAAAAGTCGACCAAATTACAGAGAATCTTAGTTTAGATAAAATAAAAAATTCCCACAACATCCAGTCAGTCGCTGGGGTGGATATTCCAACACTGCTGTTTTTTTTAAACAAAAATCACTTTACTGAAAGTTCTGTACTGTCAGCAGGCTACACCAATTCGACATTTTTCGACAAATGCTCTGCTGTAATCGTTCCGCAAGATTGTTGGACGGTCGCTTAAGAGAAAACATACGCGTATTAAAATGGGCACATAAAGAACCGGATCTACATGCTTTTTTGACTTCTGATTGTAGCACTTGCGACTTCTCGGTCTCTGACACTCTGTATTTGAGGATTAGAAAGCTTGAAGTTGTGCTTCTGGTTCACACCATAAATCCGACGTCTCAGCGTCGGTCAGTATACTTTTTAACATTGCTCGATTCTCAGATCTGAACAAATTCCTTTTCCGCTCATGTTTCTGAAAAGGAAACATGATCACTTCCCAAAAAAACACTGTGAAAGTTTCATAAAAAAAAGGTAACTCACGTAGACCCGTGATCCCACAGGCGACATCTCGCCAGTGCTGCTGCCACATGCTGCAAGAACACTCCACTCCCGTGACTTACACGTCATGCAACCTGCACGGTGTGATGAGAGACACTCAGATGCTGTCACGGAACGAATAGAACTCTCCTCACTGAACCCACTATGATAAGTATTACACAGCATGCCAGTCCTATCCGTAGTAACACGAGTATTTGTTAAATGGCATCCACAGCTATTCAATAAAAATATAGCACTGCAAACGCTGCGTCCTAAGTACTTTGTTCCAATAACATATTTAACACTGTTGGCATAATCCTTTTTATATACTGAGACCATGGCTTTTGTCCCTCCCTCGAAGCCAAAACCCTCTTCAGTTAGGCTGCAAATATAACACCGGTCTATTGCCACAATCCCAGCACACTGCGCACAAAAACTGCTTCTCGCATTTCGCTAAATATTTACCACATTCTGCAATCCTTCTAATAAACTTGTCCCAAACCAATCAGCTGTACATTTTATGAAGTGGACACTTTTTTATGCGTGACATTTCTGGAAAATTCGATGAAGCTGGATTTCAGTTTCAAATAGAATATGATTCAAATTTCAAACGAAAAAGAGAAAGAAGCAAAACGGGGATGCACAAGACACGACTTCCCTATTACGGGCCTAATATGTGCATTACGTGCGAACAGCAGCGCTAAGATTTCTGATATCCCATGATCTTTATTTGTATACATACATTCTGTGCACACTGAGTCTTTTCTTAAAAGAAAAAAAGGTAAAGACAAAGGTCACCCTGGAACATGCTATGAAGACACAGGAGGCAGAGGTATATTTCTACCCATTCACAACCTTGGCGCAAGAAGGCGATGGGTGGACGTCACGCCCCGGCCGCTTTATCCCCGGCAAAGAGACCCGGTACCCACCGTAAGGAGGCTGAGCAGCAAAACAAATAAGCTTCGTTTAAATTAGGGGTTATATAGAGATGAAAACACAAATCAAATTGGAAATTTTAATGTGTAAACACCCTTGTATCAAATAGTTTCAGAGACGAAACCTTCGTTTCGTTTTACGCAATTCGTCCAAAGAACACAGAGTAATGTCAAATATCGTTGGCAAAATATACTGAGGCCGCATCGGTTCGACACAGAATTGCAAGCGATCCAATTTCACGGTGAAATGCATTCGAACTCTGCTATCTGTAGGATCCCCGGTGTATTTGTGTTTGTCCGCCATTAATGAGCGGTGTGTTCTAAACATTACAAATAGGGCCGCGAGCATAAGCTGATTTAATAATTGATTGCATCGCTATTTCCTCGTTCGAAAGGGTGCGAATGTAAGGGACTATGCAATGTGACAACTGAATATGGAGTGACATCACCTTACAGTGCAGCTGCAAGACTGAGCACAATACGTTCGAAATTTGAATTCTACTATCGAAATCGGCTGCCTTATAAAAGCAAAGCAGTCCCACTGCAGGCCTATGCAGGCCCACAGGGTTTCAGGAGGTCAAGGCTCCCAGATTTCTAGACAATCGGCACTTGAAGGTGGCAGGTTATCAGCCATACGCACCGGCCGCCTTTACCCCCAGTAAATATTCCTGGTACTCATTTCTGTTGGAGGCTGAGTGGACCCGAGTGCGACTGACAGAATTATGCCAATGAAAAAATCCACTGACACCATCGGGAATCGAAACCGCGCCCTGCCAGTTTGTAGCGCAGTGCCTCAACCAACTGCACCACCGCGGCCCCAAGCTGCCTTATACATCTTTAGGAATTAAAAGAAGAAAAGTAATGCCGAGAAACTAAACGCCCCAAAATGAGAAAGGTGTTTTTATAAAAAAACAGCACAAAATACATAGGTTCAGTTATACGGAGTGTCGTGATGAAACACATCGATGCAATGTTCAGTTTCTCTTCGTACAGAATAGGTAAAGGCAATATCAGCCTCAACATAACTCTCTTTATTAGACAATAGAAGCCGGTCTAACTGAGCAGCCATGTTTCGACCTAAATAAGGTCACCTTCCTGCCCTTAACACTTCAAAAACACATTAAGGAAGACAATACGTAATTATATGACAAATCGCTGGTCTTTCATGAAGTTTTGAGAACAGCAGAATAAAACGAAAGAATTTAAATTGAAATAATATACAACAGAACAAAACATGTCAATCAGAGGTATTACATTAAATATTTACAAATAGATTCTATTGTTTAGATGCAAGGTTGATAAAACATCGACATCAGTTCAAGTGTTTATTTGAAAATTCACGATTTGTCTTAAATTACAGTGTCAGAATGCCAGCGACTGATCGTACAATTGTACAGTCTTCATGGGTGTGTTTTTGAAGTTCTAAGAGCCTAAAGATAACCCCATTTAGGCTGAAACATGTAGTCGCTCAATTAGGCAGACTTTGTCTAATTGATTTAATACCAGTCCTCCCAATGCCGCCGCCGCCCTCACCACCACCACCACCGCCGCCCTCACCACCACCACCACCACCACCACCGCCACCACCACCACCGCCACCACCACC